>LOJH01011438.1:21728-33793 GCA_001685095.1 Ellobius talpinus
TGCATAACCCCCGCACACTCTTGTGCATAACCCCTCTGCACTCTTGTGCATAACCCCTCTGCACTCTTGTGCATAACCCCCGCACACTCTTGTGCATAACCCCTCTGCACTCTTGTGCATAACTTCTCCATAGTCTTGTGCATAACCTCCACACACTCTTGTGCATAACCCCTCTGCACTCTTGTGCATAACTTCTCCATAGTCTTGTGCATAACCCACACACACTCTTGTGCATAACCCCTCTACACTCTTGTGCATAACCCCTCTGCACTCTTGTGCATAACCCCTGCACACTCTTGTGCATAACCCCCGCACACTCTTGTGCATAACATCTCTGTACTCTTGTGGATAACTTCTCCATAGTCTTGTGCATAACCCCTCTACACTCTTGTGCATAACCCCCGCACACTCTTGTGCATAACCCCTCCACATTCTTGTGCATAACCCCTGCATACTCTTGCATCTAACCCCTGCACACTCTTGTGCATACCCCCTGCACACTCTTGTGCCTAACCCCTGCACACTCTTGTGCATAGCTCTCCACACTCTTGGATATAATCCTAAGACTTCATATTTCAAGCATCTCCAAAGCAAGCATAGTGATGTTAACTCTGCTTCTGGATTCCTGTACTCTCTGGACTCCTGCCTTTTCATGTTTGCTTTTTGCTTTACTCTCACTGACGTGAATGCTCCATTCAACCACTGAGAACTCTTCAAATAACTCTCACATAAAGCCTGTGCAAAAATGTAGCATTCAGTGAGAGGCTGAGGGCAAGACATGATGGATTCACCTTGGAGTTCATACTTTTGGCCTGTCTTTTCCCCTCACATTAGGACTCACCATCATCCACTTCTCTCCATATGAGACCTAAACCCATCCTATATTTCTTCTAGTGTCATATAAGGAGCCCTCTTCCTGATGGCTTCTTTGAATCTCACATCACTAAACAAAATGTATGGACATCATTCTTACACACACACACACACACAAAGATGACAAATTTGGGGGGCAATACAAAGATTGTTCTCAGCAATTTCTCCAATGGTATCAAAATGCAGGTCTCTGGAGTGGAAGGAGTGGCTTCAGTTCCGCCTCCAGTGTATGAATTAGGGTTCTAACTGGATATATTGGTTAACTTCTCCATGTCCCAGGGTTGGTATCTGGAGAATAGTTACATCTACCTCCACTGCTTACTGTCAGTGAATGTGAATGAATCTGCATACAATGCTCCTGAGGAAGCCTTGGCAAGCAGCTAGAACTCTGTAAAGTCCACAAGCTGCAGCTGTTTCCAGACTCCAATGAAGAGGAGATTTCAAAGAGTAACATCTGAACATATATTTTGCTCTTCTTACAGTAGTCCAGATAAGAGCCTATGTTGTGATGTCTATTTGATGAACATTTCATCAGTGCTTTGATATTTCATTTATTGCTTACCTCCAGCAGCATGAAGAACTGAGGGAACACCAAATGCCTTGGGCTCTGGGTGGCTTCTGCAGGTTCACCTCAGCCCTCTCTAGCTCCTCACATGCCCCCAGACCCGGCAGCATGGGACATCTGTAACTAGGGCAGTGTTAGGTCCCCTCTACAAGGGACATGGTTCCATGTTCATTAAAGGGTACAATGGGCCAGAGAATTTTTCTGACATTTCTGCTTGCAGTCTCAGAATTCAAACCATACATAAGCTCAGAGAAAAAAATTCAGGATCTTTTTTACTCACAACCAATAAAAGTCTGTATTTAGGATAAGTCAATTCTTAGCATTAACTTTTAAAAAAGGGAGTGGATAGCCTCCTATAAAGTGAATTTTTCTTTTCCAGGCTATTGTACTAGTGTGTCTTAGGGTTGGGATTATAATTTTCTCTAAGCTTGCTTTTAATGAGTTACACGGTAGTTTCTATTAATTATGATATATGAATTTAGCAGTCAGAAAAATTAAGGTTACTAAAATGGTCAAACTGACAGATTGTAAGTATTTTAAAATTTTGTGCAGAAGTTCAGAATTATTTCTGTTTACAAAATATAATATTTTTCTTTGAGAATTTCATGCATGTTTACAATATATTTTGATGATATTTACACATGTACCCAATTTAAGAGTAGGGCCCATGTAGGCTGAACATAGCCCTACAACTATGTACATATAAACATCACCAATAAGACATATATATGTATATGTATTGACACTTATTTGTCTACAGATATCACGAGACCCAAACCTCTATCAATTTCCTGGTTGCTTTAATAAGTATAGTTGGAAGCTTAAGTTAAAATTCGTCAAGGCTTCTAGCTAGGAACAGCACACTGTTTTTAGTTTAAGAGTCAACTAACAATATCTCCCACTTAGCTCAGCAACTTTATCCAGAAGGATCTCCAAGTCCTCAGCAGAATGTATAGAATTTGGATCACTCGCCCAGTGGAGGGGGGCATATAGAATCCAATAGCCATTCCTCACCTGCCATGTTACAAAGCCCAACACAGGAGGACTTAAGAGCATGATCGAAGAGTTACTTCCCTAACTGAATCTCCAGGTGACAGTATAATTACCTAAGGTAAAATTTAGCCAGCCTCAGAATTAATTCTACCACTACTCTTGTAGGAACAGAGAAACAGGAGAGGAACTACAGGTCTTTAATGACCCAAAGAGGTCAAGCCCGTGGTTTTATATCTCACCCCAGAGACACATGAGATATTTCCCCCATGACCAGGATGCCATCCAAGTCTGGCCCCTCTATTTTTTAACTAGACTGGAAAAAGTGGTCATTATTTTAATAGGGCATTGACCTTGTGTCATGAATGTCTCTTAGAGATTGCAAGGCCCTAAGGCTTAGGTAGGTAATCATGGGGAAAAAGACATCTTGGTTGCCCCTGGTCTGATCAAGGGCACTGTTGGCTTGGTCTGCAGAAGGGCCTCCGTGTTAGAAGGAGGAAGACACACAGGGTCAAAGAGTGTCCTTGAAACATAAAGACTTGATTTATCTAGCTGCTCTGCCCAGAACCTTCTGTATTAGAAGCACTTGAGAGATGGTTTCTCAGGAGGTTCCTAACAGTAGCAAACACTAGAAGCAGGCCACAAGCTTACATGCTTCTGTTTTGTAAACAACTAAGTCACAGAAATTCTCAATTCACCTTGAAGAACTGAAATCCAAGGTCATAGACTCAGCCCCATGGCTGCCTTGGAATAAGAACTCTGGGCTTATAGATACACACTACTAGGAATTCTGGAAGATGCCTTATAAAACCTGATCAATAATTTTCAAGTATTCACACATCTTTAATTAGGAGCATCATGGGGTGCTACCAAGATGAGGAGGCACGTGTGCCCTCAAGAAAAACAGGCTGGACTGGGGCATTTTCTCCCTCTACAGTGGGCAGGTCTGCAGAATAATTTTACAATTAGATAGCATTAAGGATGATGAAAGCAAGAGAGTAGAAAGCAGGCAAAATTAATTGTTTCCTTGACGGTCTGCTCAGGCCTCCTTGGCAGCGTTCACGCTGATGGCAAATTAACCCTTGGTCTCCAACTCTGAGTGGGCTCTGGGCCACTGCAGGCTCCAGGGCTCCTCTGAATGTAGGCAGCCAAGCTCTGTCTGTTTCCTCCTTGAGTCCATGTCCTCCTCTCCTCCTTTCCTGCAGCTCTCGCTCTCCAGCAGCAGCTGGCCCTCCTCATTATGACTCTCTTGTTAATTTCATTTTATGTGATCGCTAGGTGGACATACTATTCCTGCAAATATGGGTCCTTGTGGGGAATGTTTGGCTTCCACCTGCCAGCTCTGAATCCTGCTTGAGCTCCCTGAATGTCTTATCGCAAGTTCACCTGTAGTAGACAGAAGAGTTTCTGAATGAGTGATGTGCAAAACCCTGAGAATCTTTCTGTTCTCCAAAACATATGTAACTAACATTGATGAAGTACTACACGCCAGGATCATGAGAGGGTTATGACAAATACAACATGTGCATGATTGTCCAAACCCAGAGGGTGTGCTCAATGGTGCATACCTGAGTGTTGCTCAAAACTCAGCCGTGGTTTGCAAGTTCTATTTCAGAAAATGATGCCATGTTTTTATATAAAATATCATAAAACGATACACCTTAAGCATGAAGGCATGTGTATATCCAAGAAAATGTGTTCATTTAGAGAAACATGGGGAAATAATTATCTTGGTGCTCATGACATATACAAAAACCCTTCTGGAATTAAATCAACCCAGGCAATTAAAAATCCTCCATCAATGCCCTACACTGATGGATGCCTAGCATTCACCGGAGCTGGGTCAGAAGCAGCATTAACCATACTGAAATATGAAAAGACTGAGCCATGTTTACTGACCTTTCAGAAGAAACTGGAGGCAACTCAACTTGAAAACTACTATAAAATAAAATGATAAATGCTCAATTGAAAAAATATTATGCATGTGATGAGATAAATTTCTAAAGAAAAACCTGGATCCTGGTGTATATTTGTGCTTGCCTATACTCCCAGAGATTGGGAGTGAGGTGGTATGGGAGAATTGTCTGTATTCTGTCAATCATATTTTGAATAAATGCTGATTGGCCAGGCAGGAAGTATAGACAAGTCAACCAAACAGGAAGTAGAGGTGGGGCGGTGAGAACAGGAGAATTCTAAGAAGGAGGAAGCCCATTCCTCCCATCCAGCCCAGACCATGGAAGAAACAACATGTGAGCTACCCTGCTGAGAAAGGTACCAAGCCACGTGGCTAACATAGATAAGAATAATGGGTTAATNTATTCTGTCAATCATATTTTGAATAAATGCTGATTGGCCAGGCAGGAAGTATAGACAAGTCAACCAAACAGGAAGTAGAGGTGGGGCGGTGAGAACAGGAGAATTCTAAGAAGGAGGAAGCCCATTCCTCCCATCCAGCCCAGACCATGGAAGAAACAACATGTGAGCTACCCTGCTGAGAAAGGTACCAAGCCACGTGGCTAACATAGATAAGAATAATGGGTTAATATAAGCTACAAGAGCTAATAAGAAAACTGAGCTAATGGGCCAATCAGTTTATAACGTAATGTAGACTCTGTGTGATTTTCTTTGGGGCTTGCCGGCTGTGAGGAACTGGGCAGGCCAGAAACCCCAATGAGCAGGCCCCTTCGTGTTACAGTGAGGTATGACAATCTCAAGGTCATCATGGTATACATGAGACCCTATGTCAAACAATCCCCAATAATATAGAAAAGACATAACTCCGTGATTAAAAAATAAATTCAAATAGTCAAATAGAATGGCCCATGCTTGTATCAGCACTTTGGAGACTGAGGCAGGAGAATCACCTTGAGTTTGAGGTCATCTTGGCTACAGAGTAAGTTATAGGCCAGTCAAAAAACCAAACAATTAGAAACATCATTTCAAAATTAAAGTAAGCAACAAATTTCCTGCATCCTAAGCAAAATTTGAAACATGATTAAGAATATAATATAACTACTTCACGATGCAGCCTTTATAGAGTTGTTCAGGAGTGGTAACTTTCCTTCTACAAGAAACTCTGAAAACACAAGGAACACAGCTTCGACAATTGTATGCAATATGCAGAAGAGTTTTTCATACATTTTTCCTTAAATTAAGCCTTAATGAACTTTTGAAATTGAACAATCAATTCAATAAACTTACACAAAATCAGTAATCAGGCATTTCCTCAAAAATCACGTTACAAGGAGCCAATAAGCATACAAAAAGACACCTAGCGACTCACATGTCAAGGGAATTTCAGTTTAAGCTTCAATAAAATAATGCCTTAAACCCATTACATAGGGTAAAATAAAAGGATATGGAAGAAATTGAACTCTCATGAATTGCTAGTAGGAATTAAACATGGTAGACTTTTGGAAAACAGTTTCTTATAAATTTAAATAGCCTTCCTACTAATATTTGTCCAAGAAATTCCATTTCTAAGTAAGAGAAATGAAGACGTGTGTTCCCACAAAGCCTTGTACATACACATTAATGTGACTATAATTCAACCTAAATGCGATGAAACCTGATGATTATCAAATATCACAGGTGTAAATCCAAGAGTTAAACATCTATTGCTGATGAATGTTTAAGAAAAGAGTTCTCTTTTGACCCTCTTGGCATCTCCATTGTTAGAAGAAGCACAAACCATGCAAAGAATATCTATGAATAGCCCTAAGAAGAAGTAGCTTCACGAGGATGATTATAGCATAAAGACCCTTTAGAGACTGTACAGCGAGCAATGAGGGAAGATACACAAGAATTCAGTGGATATATCAAGGAAGAGAAGGAAGAGCTGGAAACAGGAAGTGAAAACCCAGAAGAGAGAAACAATATAACATCTGGGGTGAAGAAAAGACATCTTGGATATGAGGACCGCAGGGAGTAAGGCAAGCATGGGAACAGAGCTAGGCTCTATAGGGACAAGGAAGCCTTGGTTAGAAGTAGGTTGACATATCAAAAGACCGAAGTCATCACCTGTTAGTGTGTTAGGAATATTGTTCTCTCAATATTAGCCTTCCCAACTTTGCTACCTTGGCAGTAGACCTCATGATATTAACACTCATTTAGACTCTATAGCACAGAATGACAATGAAATCTGTGCTCTTGCCCCAAAGCAATAAAGTTCAAAAGCACCTTTGACACTCTCTACATAGTTTATGAACAATTAGCAACTCCAGGTAGCAAAATTAGAGAGCACCATAGATTTTTGATTCTCCAAGAGTATTTTCAAACTGGCTACCACATCTGTGGCAAGTTGGAGACTTTTACATAAGATGTGCTGTTACCATGGCAACATTAACACCACTCCTTCTAGCAACTGCAAGAGCAAGGTGTCGACATAGCAAGCTTTAGTGATTTTTCCCATCTTCTGGTGTAAGGAGGAGTCCAGGGAGATGTTATCTCAAGTAATTGTCACTTTTTTCTTGGGAAAACATTCTCAGAGGAATTTACAGATCCTAAATCAGTCCTTCATTTTCTCTTACTTAAAGAATACTATTACTATTCCTGTCCCTCTGCCTGAGATCTTCTGTCTCTGTCCAGTCCTGTCTCTCTTCCTTCTTTCTCTTCAACTATTTTTCTTACCTATTTAATGACCATCTACTATAAGTTTAAATAGTGAAATATCTAAGTTCAAGAAATAATATAGTGGATAAAGCTGATAAAACTCCAACTCATTGTATTTACACTCAAGTTAGGCAGATGTGATAAATATAAGTGAATATATAATATAAATAGTTGGTGATATGCATGATAAAATCCTATCATATAAAAAGAGAGTATGTGTAAGTCTAGGTGATTTTTCAGAAAAGATAATCAGGGAAGATTATTTATGCACTGACATTTGGACTTGATGGAGTGAAGAAACCAATATTTAGAAAGAGAACACTGGAAGGATGATGTCGTTAGATCACATTGGAATAAATTAAACTGTACAGTGTCAAGGGCAATAGAGTGAGAAAACCAGTGTTGATGACCTAAGCAAGATTCTGTCAATAGAGGAGCTTTTTTTCCTACTCCAAATTGACATTAGTTTTAGTCATTTAGAATTAATTTTAGTCATATCTGTAGGATGTCAGTTAAGGGTTGGCTTGCTAATCAGAAGAGTTCAAGATTTCACACATATTTTTAAAGTGTTACTAGGTGGTCATTTTTTATAAATTTTGTAGTGGTAAGTCATGAAAAATAGTGTATAAGGACTATATTAATCTAAGTGTAGAAATGAGATAATAATAATATAACCACTTAAGGAAATAAATTACTTTCTTATAAAATAAAATGTCCAAAGTCAGGCCCTCTGGTAAGGCCTCTATTCCAACTATAATTCTAGTTACCCAAGGGACTAAAGTGAAGGATCTCAAGTTCAAGGCCATCCTGGACTACATGGTTAATTCAAGCTCAGCCTAGATAACTTAGTGAAACTCTGCACTAAATAAAAAATAGAAAGAGGGCTTGAGGTGTGATTTAATGGTAGAGTTCTTCTGTGCTGTGGGCAAAGCCCTAGGTTTAATACACAAAATTAAAAACCAAAGGTCTGGATATGCTAAAGGCGTAACTTTGGGGTACAGTGTATGCTGAGCATGCCCAGCAGCAAAACAAAACAGGCAAACAAGAACATTTGGAAATATTTGGTCCAGAATAAACGGAACTGTTCAGAGAAGCCCTCTAAATCACAGGCTTTCCTCTGCTTCCAGTCTTCTCATCCTCAGAGTGTGCTTTTCCACCTCCTGATTGCAAGGATGGTCGCTCTACTTCAGGATGTCAACTTCACCTCAGGATGGCAGCTCTAACTCAGAACAGCTGCTCTACCCAAGGATGGAAGCTCTGCCTCAAGATGGCAGCTCCACTTTGAGATAGAAGCTCTACTTCAACATGACTGCTCTAACTCAAGATGGCAGCTCCATGTCAAGATAGCAACTCTGCTTCAAGACGCCAACTCCAAAATGGCAGCTCTGTCTTAAGATGGTAGCTCCATGTCAAGACAGCAACTCTGCTTCAAGACGCTAACTCCAAAATGGCAGCTCTATCTATTGTAAGATGGCAGCTTCACGTCCAGACATAGCATCTAAGTTCCAGGGAAAAATAATGAGGAAAAAAAAGTGAAGAAAAAAATAGTATTTCATTAAAAAAATAAAATTTCCCAGAAGTACATATGGAACTTCCACACCACCAGCTATCCTGCCCTGAATTGCATGAGATGTCTAAATCAGGGGCCAGCAAATTTTGGAGCTAGGCATGCCTATGCTTATGGTCAGTTCTAACACAAGGAGAGTTCTGACTCTAATGGTATAAAATGAGAAAAGCCTTAATACCTGTAAGCAACGAGCAATGTCAACCACAGAAGGTAAGATTTCAACAGGAGGGTGGTGTGAATAATGAAATGACGACTTAAGAGAGAGTAGAAACAAAAGGTGTAATGGAAAGTAAAGAACAAACAAAAGCCATTCAGGCATTACAAAGGAGAGGCTGGTGGTCACAGGAAGTCTGCCCGTCACCCAGCTCTCCATTCTAGGTGGTAGAACAATTAGATAACTCTAGAAATGTGATTGAAATTGGAGACTGGGGGTGTTAAAGGCCCCGGGACTTCATGCAACAGGCAAAGGAACACTCCTGAAAATTCAAAAGCATTAAAGGGAAATCAATGGAGCGTCGACACAATACCAATCTCTACCCTCAGGGCACTAGTAGAGACACACTGAGATAATTCACACAAAGTGCTTAGCCCAGTGCCTGGCATGAAGGAGTGAATGCCATTATTATATGATGCACTAAACTGGAGAAAGACCATAGGTAGGAGCCCAATTAAGAGGCTTTTGCAAAGTACAGAGAGGAAAAGCAGCCAGAAGCGAAGTGGATGAAAGGAAGGGTTTCGTCATTGTAACAGTGAACGTGTAAGATCCACTAGACAAGTGGAGAATGTGGTTGTTTCCCTCATGCTGCCTTGGAGGAGAAGGCAGGATCAACAGCATTTGTTCTGATCTGTTAGAGAAATGCTGATATCAGGTGGTAGAAAACTTTATGAATACATTAATCTGTGTTTTGTTCTAACTCAGGCAGAAATACATCAAGGTATTTTCTCGGGGCATAGCAAGAACTCCTTGTGTTCTGAATCTGCCCTTTCCAAACTGCAGAAGTAGTGAAGAATTATCTGTTGTGGGGCTAAAAGTGGAATTTAAGACACAAGATTATCTTGCACTCTGGGTTTATTGGAAGGTTAGATCTGTGGAGAAAAGTGTGGGCTACGAACTGAAGAGTTTAAACCAAAAGAGAGGAGAGAGAAGAGGAGCAAGATGCTGGAGTCCATGAGGAATAGGTGCCTCTCTTCTCCCAAAGTCCCATGGACCAAAGCATACGCTGTGTGGGAAGCAGCACACAGAAGCCAGGCATCACATGTGGTTTTCGCAGGAAGAAGAGTTGGGATGGAAGACCTCAAGGTGACAGGAGCAGGTGTCTAATCGTGGCTCCTGTGAGACTGAAGGGTAGGTGAGGGACAAATCTTATCCATATGATCAGCTGCAGTATCCCTTAAAGGGCACAGCATCCAAGACAGAACTGGGAGGGTTTACTCTAGAGAGTCACAGGCCCGACTTACTGTACCTGAAGAACGAGAAACAGGCCCAACACAAGGGGAAGGACACACCCCCCAACCACCATACTATTCTACCAACAACCGGATGTAGAACTTGGCCTCTCCTTGTCACCTAGCCCAGCTTTAAAGATGACAAGTGTGAACAGGCATGTTACGTGGGTCGTGTCTGTTCCCATCAAGGAAAACAGATCTGCGTTAGAGGGTCCAGATTTACAATGTCATTTTAAGGTTTTATGGTCACGCCATAAAACAAAACAGATTTATGAGAGAAATAAAAGACAGCTCCTTTCCTGAGAGTCTGGTCACAAAGCCTTCTTTATTTATACTTGGTATTATATGTGTTAGGGGAAGGCCCTTTGTCTAAAAGGAGAACACGTGGGTCACTTACCCAACGGGAGAAGGGCAATAGCCTGCTCGCTGGCTCTGCTCTTTTCTATTGGGGTCCTACTAATTGGTGGCCAGCTGATTGGAGAGAAAGAGAACAAGATTCAGACCTACAGAACTGACTTCTCATACAGTTGAATGGCTGGGGAATGCTTTAGGAAGGTGAAATGCCTCACCCCACGGCAGAGAAAGAGGTCTCTTTTAGCCCACATGCCCAGTACAAGGAACCCAATATGGAATAAGCTATTGCTATTTTTCTCCAAAATCAAAGCTATTACCATGGTGCCCATTCACTCTGTTCAACCGCTTTTTTTTTCTTTTGGTTCACTAATTGCACTTCCCTTTTGTCCCCTCCATCCTCAATTCAGGCTGGCAGACAGCCGTGCCACTGGCAGCTCACTTCCATGTCTGAATTGGCTGCCAGATCTGCGGCAGTCAACTCCTCCTGAACTCTCTGTGCGCTAGTTCAGAGAGTGCTTTCTGCCATCGTCCCACCATGGCACTTCCAAATGGCTGCATATAATTGGGTTCAGAGGAGTTCAAAGCCATGCTCCAGCATCCTTGTATCAAAGCTCGTTGAGTAACAGGGGAGCCGCGTGCTGACATGCAGGCATGGGGTGAGGAGAGTTATTAGTGGAACAGGTTCAAGTCTGTCACGCTAGATTCCTGGGCACACAACCGGTTTGGGGTTCAGCTTTTACGAGTTCGGGTGTGCTCCCCAGGAGATGGCTCCTGTAATCAGTATAAAAAATATCTCATTTGGACTAATGCACTTTGCCTCTTTCATAGCATGTCCTTGTGAGACTAATTTACATTTCTTTAAATGTCAAAGCTTTCTCCAGAGATTGCTCATTTCTTATATTTCTTTTCTTGGACATGATTATAACAAACCTTCCCCAGAAGAGCTTTGAGCTATTAGCTTTCCTGAACAGTTGTACAAGAGAGAGTTAAAGGCATGTGGTCTAGGAGAAAGGACTAGGCCTCTGTGACCCAAACATACCTATCTGCCTCCAAACTCAACTTCATCGGCTCTTCATCCTTGGGCTACGAGCTGCAAGAGTAACAGTCTGGACTCTCTTGTCGAGCATTTGGACAAATGACAGATGCCAACCTAGGCTAAATACTACAATCTGATGTAGTCTGATTTTAGTGTACACCCTCAAAAACAGAAGTCATTTCAAGAGAATTCTATCGGAATTCAGGAAGGAGATCAGGGAACCTTAACCTGAGGAGGGGAGGGGTCTGGCAGACACATGATGTGCCTTCATTTAATTAGAATGTCTTCCAGCATTTGGAGAATGATATTCCCTAGCTTCTCTATGGGGGGTGTCTCACCTCTCAGCATGGGTCCTGGCTAACTTCAATATCTGACATTAAAGGCATCCTGAAACCCCTCTTTCAAATTTCCTCCTTATTAGTGGAAAGTGTTCTATTACACAATTGAACATGTTCATCCTCCATGCAATGGCCTCACTGCCTGGACGTTTTCTCTCAGTGAAGGCAACACTTCTTGTGTAACATGTGATTCATTATACAATGTCCACTCCTAAAACTTAACCCCTGTCGCTAGGTTTGATGGAGGAGGGTCATCTGTCTATGTGTTACTTTCATTGGTTAATA
>LOJH01011439.1:2220-18826 GCA_001685095.1 Ellobius talpinus
AGAACTCTGAATCTAATCTCCTTTGTTCAACTTTCCTCCTGACTGTAACCAATATCAACATGTAACCAATCCCCCCAAACAATGACAAATATCCATATTTTTTGGAGGTG
The DNA here is from genome assembly GCA_001685095.1 of Ellobius talpinus. NCBI lineage: Eukaryota > Metazoa > Chordata > Mammalia > Rodentia > Cricetidae > Ellobius > Ellobius talpinus. The sequence goes on from LOJH01011439.1 coordinate 2,331, forward strand.
CTGACTAGCTCAGTTGGTAGAGCATGAGACTCTTAACCTCAGGGTCATGGGTTCGAGCCCCATGTTGGGTGCCACACATAGCACAATTAATAAAAACCCAGAGGCAGATATTGGGGTTCAACCTGAAGGTCAGAAAAGCAAAGCAGCCAAGCCACTAGAGAGCTCTTACCTCTAAAAAATCCTCAGACTGAAAAAGAGAACAAGTTCTTGTCTCATCCCAGCTTATATTCCTGTCTAGTGCTAGAATTAAAGGTGTGAGACACCACCACCTGGATCTGTTTCTGCATTGATCTTGTGTAGCCCAGGATGGCCTTTAATTCACAGTAATCCATCTGTCTCTGTCTCCCAAATCCTGAGAGTAAAGGTATGTGACACCACTACCTGGCCTCAAGGGGCTTAGTTTTACCTTCTGGTCTTCAAGCAAGCTTTATATATAAAACATAAATAAAATATCACTATGCAAACTCCCAGTTAAATGCTTTCTTTAGTAAGAGTTGCTTTGGTCACAGTTTCTCTTCATAACAATAAGACAATAACCAAGATAGTTATGAAGGATTAAATGCCAATCTTTTTCTACTGTGCTTTATAGTCTTAATTTAACTTTCAGATGTTGCTATTCAGAAAGCTGGGATGAAAAGACAAATCTCAACAGAGTGGGAGAGAGAAGTTCATCCTGGCTTTATTTTCTTCGGAGCCCTTTTCCCTTGTGTTATTCCCTAGGGAGCAGATGATGAGGAAATGAATTCAAACTTATTTACTTGCAAATAGACACATTCTACACAGCTTTGCTCTGAATAAGGGTATTCAATAACAGAAGAGTGCTACCAAATTTTCATCCTTCAAATTCCAAACCAATTCTGTGAAAAACACATTCTGTTAAAACACAGTTGCTGTTAGGCTTAAAAAATATGTTGAGCATTCATTTGAGCTTCTTCTCTGTGACTCATATGTTGTCTAAAGTCACATCGGGTTGTTTTTGCTTTTGAGCTGTCTTGCTCTCTTCTCCTGTTGTGTGATATGTCGAACAAATATCATACTTAATATTTGCAGTTCACACAGTGGCCAAGTCTGGTGCATACATAATGGATTTTTAGAAAGAAGATTCCAACAAAATGTTAGGCGGATCTAATGGATAGAAGGCTAGAAAATGAACATTTAAGTGGTCTTGTCCATACTCATTAGACATTTATTTACTTTTTTTTAGTTCCTTTGGGTAATGTAACATTAGTTTTCTTGAAGAATTCCTTTGGGCATTAATCTTGCTAGTCCACAGAAACTTTGGATCCACTGGGTAGCAACAACAAGGAATACAGCTGGAATTTAGAGTGTCTCACATAAAATGAAAACACCAAAGCCCAGGAAGAATCCTGGGGAAGAATCAAGCTACCACAGAAGTGCCCTAGGACTAATTTTAGTCAGAAGGCCATTTGTCTGAAGTTACAAAATCAGAGTAAAGAAACTGAGTCCAGCCCATTGTCTGGAGCACCAAGACCATAGCTCATTGCTATCTTTATACAAAGCAAAACTACTCAATGTGAAGTACAAGTGATGTGGGATTCCCCTCTGTATGCTGTGAACACCATTGGTTAATAAAGGACTGCTTTGGGCCTGCACAGGGCAGAATATAGGTAGGTAGGTAGGGAAGAACTAAGCTGAATGCTGGGAGAAAGGAAGGAGGACTCAGAGAGAAGCCATGGAGCCACCGCCCAGGAAAGAAGCACTAAAACTTTGCTGGTAGGTTACAACCTCGTGGTGATGCACAGATTAATGGAGATGGGTCAAATTAAGATGAAAGAGTTAGCCAATAAGNCCATTGGTTAATAAAGGACTGCTTTGGGCCTGCACAGGGCAGAATATAGGTAGGTAGGTAGGGAAGAACTAAGCTGAATGCTGGGAGAAAGGAAGGAGGACTCAGAGAGAAGCCATGGAGCCACCGCCCAGGAAAGAAGCACTAAAACTTTGCTGGTAGGTTACAACCTCGTGGTGATGCACAGATTAATGGAGATGGGTCAAATTAAGATGAAAGAGTTAGCCAATAAGAAACTAGAACTAATGGGCCAAGCAGTGCTTTAAATAATATGGTTTCTGTGTGATTATTTCAGGGCTAAGCGGCCAGGAACAAACTAGCAGCCTTCTTACTACACACAAGACATGGTGTGACTTGGCTCCTGCCCTCAGCTTTCAGTACCCCAGTGGCACTGACATGCATTCTCACCTACAGGCTTTTGTTCATATGTTCTCATTGCCTAGATCACTCTTGTCCATTTCTCACTGAGAATCTTTTAGGGGTGTGTGTTAGTACCCCTTTCACTGTGAATAGCTTGGCCCTGTCCCCACCTCCAACCTGGGTCAGGCATCCTTTCATCACATTCTACCAATGTTTGTTTATTCTCTCCATGGTGACAGTTTGTATTCTAAATTACACGGACAGATTACATGTAACAATTAGACTTTAGGATAGTACAAGTTTTCTTTCTTTGCTACTGTGAGCAAATGCTTGATGTATAATAAGCATTTACTGAATGGTTTAATGAGTGAATAGGTAAATGGCAGTGCAGATCTGTGACTTTCAACTCAAGGTGACTAAGCTTGCCTGCCAGAGGTGTTTGGCAACGTCTAAAGTCATATTTTATTAATAACATCTGGGAAGTAATAGTGCACTAACATCTAGTGGGCTGGACCCATTGTAGGACATAAACAGTCTGCGATATGGAGGTCCCATTCTGTAACAAAGAGTTGCCTATTATAAAATGTTGGTAGTATGAAAATTATGGTATAAACAATATCATGTTTAACATAACAGTTAATACAAAGGTGTTACCAGAGGTAAGTAGCAGGAAGAAAAGGGCAATGAAGGCAAATAACTGTGGGTTTGGAAACAGTTTAAGACTTGCAGCAAGGAATGTGATCCATGATCAAGGTCATGGACAGAGGGTACCAGCCTTCCCAGGCCGTGATGGCACCAGCTGTGTGAATAGAAGAGTTCAAAGCTGCACCTTGATGATCTGTCTAATAGATTTGTGCCCCTCTTTCTACCCCCTAGTGACTGCCCTCTGCCCTCTGACGTTGCCTTAACGCCTTCCAGTTGTCTAGGAAATATTTGCCATTAGTTTTGAAGGTTTTTTTCCCCACCCCTCCTAGATCTGAAGTTTTAAAAAAATAAGCAGGATAGGTTGTTTATGGGGCAGGGAAAACTGAAATAAATTTCCTCAAATTTGTATAATGAATCTGGAAAAGATGTCCCTGAAGTGATTCTAATAAAAATTCAGCTTTTATTCTCAGAAACAGGGACACGATATTCATGCTATCTGTCGTATATCTTCCTTTAATCATGGGTTGTCCATGGTCGAGCAGAATAACATCATTTTTTTCCACCACACATCTGAAATGCATCTAAACTTAAACAGTCATTAAAATCTTGCTCAGTTCCGTGAAGATGGGACCCATTTATAAACAAGAAAATGTTTGGAATATTAAATAAAGACAGCTGATATTTAGCTGGTTTCATAATTTATAGTATATCATTTTGATTAATAACCACTCTTACTGTATCTATGGAAACGAAGAAAAATTACTTCTGCCTCCAAGAAACACACGCAAAGATGAGAAGCGTTTTTGCTTCTCTGAAGAATTCACACACGTGTTGCCCTCCTTGTTAACTTTGTGTTATTATCCATTTTGCCAAGAGAAAAGGCAAAGCCATGTGGGTGGGTATCAGAGGCTGTAAGATGAAGAAAATAGATGGAAGTTGCTCTAAGGAGCCATGTGCTGTCCGTTAAATGGAAGTTCCACATCATTTTCCGGCTCAGGAAACAGAAACGGAGTATATCCAAACGATTTATGTGCTGAGCTTGCGATTTGATTCATGGAGATGACCAATTTCTGCAGTTCTGTGAGCATGTTGTAATAGACAATCTGGAAGACACAGCACGTCAAAGAATAAGAATTCACCAAACAGGGAAGAGACCCCTAAAATACGTCTTATAAAATAACACATAAAATGGCAGTCTAATGAGTTGCCTTGTGGTTCAGGTTGATATAATGAATCCAGCTTCTTGTGCAATCTCCAGTTTGATGGTATTTTATGGAAGGTACTGGTTTTCGGTGAGGCAGGGCTTGTCACCAAATATTAAAGAGTAGGAGAAGGAGGAACGAGCATCATTCTCTACTACTCGCTACTTGTTTCCCATTCTTCTGTGACATTTAAATGTCATCATACTCTTCTTTTGGGGTTTCTAAAATCTTGAATCCATTTTGTATAGTTTTTAAAAATAGTAAGTAGAAGAATGTTTTTCTTTGATTATGTCATTTTTCTTTTTTGCTGATTCTGCTTTTCCTGATTCTGTTTTTGTAACCATAGTTTCCCTCTTAGTACCTTTGGCACTAGGTCACATCTGTTTGTGTGGTTAATGATTGGGCTGGCTTGTCCTCATGTGCTCAGACAGTTGAGGCATTGGCTCAGGAGAGGAGAGGCCGTTAACTACCTGGGGCAGTTCTGTAGGCGCCTCAGCCAGGCTCTCTGCTGCTGGGTGAGGCTTAGCTTCAAGTGCTAACAGGAGACTGGCAAGAGAGTCCCATCCCTCTCGGCATCAGGAGATGGCGAGGGCAAAGCTCTCTCTGGGAAAGTCTCGGACTGCGTCTTCACCTGTCCTCTCCAGTGGTAATTTTAGGTGGTGAGCAGTGAGCAGAGCAGAGCCCTGCTGGAGAAGTAGTGAGAGCTGCCATGCACTGGGGCACATTACTCTCTCCCAGGACTCATAACAGCCTGGTAAGTGGATAGTGTTGTCTTCCATTGGAAATGGGGAGAAGTTGAACCTTTGGGATGAGCAATTTGTCCAAAGCCACAGCGGCAATCAGTGTTGGAGTAAAGATTCCAAATGAAGTGCTTCCAACTCCAGCAGGCCTGTGCTCTCCTCTGCAGCTCTTGCCATCCTTTTAAAGGTGCCCAGGGATGTTCTTCCAGCCACAACAGGAGCAGCACTGGGCAGCTTTCCAAGATGGGCATGTGGTTCCTCTGTTTCTAATCTGACAGTTAGAGGTTGAAGGATTTAATAACATTCTACAATCGCTTAATGAGACTCTTGACCTGATTTTCTCATTAAGTTTGCATTCTGGTTTGCATCTCAATGCTTCTTTCTATGCATAGAATTAACCTCGACAATGCACTTAACTTTGCACAGGTGTTCCGTGGCACATTGTAATAGAAAAGTTGAGCTTCCCAATATGAAAATGTCACAAAAGAAAGACAGAGACCTGCCACTAGTTGGGAAAAACTGTAGGCGCTGCTGCACTTATGATTGGGTTGCGCCCCAACAAACCCATGGGAAGTTGAACATGTCACCCATTAGAACTGTGTTTGTGGCCAGAGATGCAGCTGATGTGGTAGAGAGCATGTCTGGACTCATGAGGTCCTGAGTTTGAGCTACAACACTCCATCAACAGGGAAAGGCGACTTAAGCCTGTGATCCTAGCGTTCAGAAGTACAAGCAGGAGGATCAAAAGTTTAAAGCTATCCTTGGCTACACAGTAGGTTAGCCTGAACTACATGGGGCCCATGTCCCAAAAGGTCGCAGTAGCAACAACGAAAGTGACGTTTTGTTGCATTTATTACACTAAATATGCCCAACATCATCGCTTAGCCTATTTTACATGAAATGGGCCCACAAGACCTAGTCTATAGTTCAGTAAGGTCGTCTAGCATGTGTCCTTATTTATATAAAATACAGAATATGTCATATAATTTGTTAAGTACTTGGCAGAAAGTAAAAGATAGAGCAATTTTAGTTGTAGGGGGTCTTTCTTTGGATCTCCAGCTCCCAAATAATGATACAGAGACTTCTTATTATTTATGCTTGGCCTTAACTTAGGCTTGTTCCCAAATAGCTCTTTTTAAATTTTTTTTATATTTTACATTTCAATCCCAGTTTCCCCTCCCTCCCCTCCTCCTGCTCCCCTACTTTCTCCCTATTCCACCTCCCATTCACTTCTCACATGGGGAGTCAACAAAGTCTGTCACCTTGATACAAGACCAAGGCCCTCCCCAGTATCTAGATTGAGCAAGGTTTCCCTCCCTACGGAATGGGCTCCAAAAAGCCAGTTCATGAACTAGGGATAGATCCTGATCCCACTGCCAGTGGCTCCACAAACTGCCCAAATCACACAACTGTCACCCACATTCAGAGGGCCTAGTCTGGTCCTATTCAGGTTCCCCAGCTTCAATCTAGAGTCAATGAGCTCCCATCAGCTTAGGTCAGCTGTTTCTGTGGGTTTCTCCATCATGGTCTTGACCCCATTGCTCATATTCTCATTCCTCCCTCTTTTCAACTGGACCCAGGGCTTAGCTGTGGATCCCTCTATCTGCTTCCATCAGTTACTGGGTGTAGGTTCTATAATGACAATTAAGGTAGTCATCAAACAGATTTAAGGGGAAGGCCAGTTCAGACACTCTCTCCACTACTGCTTAGAGTCTTAGCTGGGGTCATTCTTGTGGTTTCCTGAGAATTTCCCTAGGGCCAGGTTTCTAGGAACAAAAACCATCCTGAGTGACGTAACCCAGACCCAGAAAGACAGACACAGTTTGTACTCACTCATAAGTGGATACTAYACATAAAGCAAAGGATAACCAGCCTATCGTCCACAACCCCAGAGAAGCTAGGGAACAAGGAGGACCCTAAGAGAGACATACATGAGTCCCCCTGGGAAGGGGAAATAGACAAGATCTCCTGAGTAAACTGGGAACATTTTGGGGAGAGGATGGTAGAGAATGGAAGGGAAGGGGAAGGGAAGGAGGGGAGGGAGAGGAGAGCAGGAGGCATGGTTGAATTGGGGAAAGGACAGAGAGGGAGAAAACGGAAAGAGATATCTTGATAGAGGGGGCCTTTATGGGGTTAGTGAGAAACCCAACTAGCTCTTATAGCTTAAATAAACCTGTTTATATTAATCTATGTTCTGCCACATGGCTAGTTACCTCTTCTCCGTACTATATGTCTGACTTCCTCTGCCTCTCTTTGGCAAATTCCTTGCCTCTTAAGTTTTTCCCCCCCTGATTTCCTCTTTCTCCCCAGAAGTCCCACCTATCCTCTCCTGCCTAGTAATTGGCCACTCGGCTATTTATTATACCAATCAGAAGGTGTCCTGGCAGAGGCACATCTTCACAGTGTGTGAAGAGATTATCCCACAACATTTAGTATTATGCTTTCAGACCATTCTAGAGTGGAGAAAAAAACAAGTTAAATCACTATAAGTTGAGGCCTTGTCTGGGCATCAGGGATATGTGACTGCCACAGTATATATTATCAAAGGATTTAAGATCATTGCCATGGGGTTAACAAGACTGAACTCAACTATATCCAAAGGGATACAAAGTTTTCAAGAGATGGGGTGCAGTGAATACTAAAACTCTTATCAGCCAACTGACCTTACCTGAAAGAACAGAAACCTTGGATCTTCATGACATGTGAACAAGATACCCAAGGAGATCACATCTTATGGAATGACATTGTTCAAACATTTGGAGATGAAGAAAAAAAAGCTAGATATTCCAGATAAACACTCAACCAGATCTCTGCAGTCCCTATAAGAATTCAAAGTAGTCAGTTCACATGCATCTTCCTTGTAATTTCCTCAATAATTGAATTTTCTTTGGTTATATAGAGATTTTTCTGTTTTTCTTGAATTCTTATTAAATGTGTGATTGCTGAATCACACGGCATCATCTGTTAAGACAGGAACAGCCTTGCTCAGAGAAAAATAAAAACAAAATGAAAAAAACCCTACAAAACACAAATCCAGACTCTCTCAGGAATTTACCACTGGGAGGCTACTTGGAAGAGGCAACCAGGCAAGCAGCTGCTTCTTTGTTTTTTTTTGCCACTGTCTTGGGGTTCTTTATTTGTAACCATGCCCACTACCATCAAACTAGCTTTTAGAAGTTTGATTAAAGCCCCAAAAGCAACCTCCCTTTAATTTTTCTCATCATGAATACTACAGACCATGACTTTACTTTGAAACAGTAACCAACTGCAAAATCTATAATGATATAGAAGTAAGCGCAGAAACACACGAAGCTTCAAAACAGTGTGAGTACACAGGGTACATTCATGTTCCCATGGTAACTAATACACCAAGCTTCCTGGACTTTGCCCTTTGTTTTAGTGATGGTTACATGTCATGTGTCTTCTTACAAACCCTTGATGCCACTGAGGCTGGCTTCTTCCTGTGGACATCCAGACTTTCACACTTGAGCATCTCTGGACAAGCTACTCTCTCCTCATCTGGAACAGCAGCCATTATCTTTGTCCACACCTCTCATTTGTTCTTGTAAGGCCACTTATTTATCACTTCTTAGCATTTCTGAGGTCCATAGAATTAGTTGCTTTCCTGTTTCTAGAATGCTTTAAATATTAATTAGTATTTCCATTCATATCATGTAGTGGTTTGGCCCTTATCTGCCATCTTTGTTACACTGGGGCTCTTTGGAAACATTGATTGTGTCTTAATTACTAGTTGCATCTTGCATCGTAAGAAGCATGTAACAGGCACCTGGCGTGCTCCTTTTAGCAAACCCTTATTGAGGAAACCTGCATTTTTTACTCCAGCCAATAAAACTTTGAATAGTCTTGCCCAATTTCTTGCCTTATATTTCAGTTTTTGTGAGAGCATCCATTTAACTGGATATTTTGCAGCTCACCACCTTTGCACAGGAGACTCTAAAGGCTCATAAAGTGCAGTCCTGAGTACAGACTGAACAGAGCGGTGAGGGCCATGAGGGAATTTGCTCTATTTTAACTTAAGCATACACAGTTTGAAAATTCTACCATCCTCCTTCCTCCCTGTCATTTTCAGTCTTACTTGAACAGTTATAGACACGTGTTAGTATTATATTTACAGAATTTATATAATTTCTGTTTTATGTAGTTCATAAACCAGGCAACACAAATCCATTCTGTCTTATGCAGATGGTATAAAGGAAAGATAAGATGGTAGGCACAGAACTGGGTTCAGGAGCCTGAGCTCAACTCTGGCTCTACACCTGGCTGTTTCTCCATCATTTCATTGCGGTTCCAAGTGCTGTAGAATATCCTGTTTTCTCAGCCGCTCGTCCCCTCCCCCCCGCTAAAACAGTTCAAGTTTCTCCAAGTACCTGGATTTCGCTGGAACCTGGCATTCTTTATCTTTCTGCATGACAATAAGGAATAAGAGCTGATTGGTATAGGGTGCAGGGAATTACAGTATATAAGTAACAATGTAATATGAAATTAGACAAGTTTACAGGATTGTCAATATTGACTTTTGATTAAAAAATGTTTTTTCTAGAGATGTTTGCTCACTAAGGGAATTTCTTTATCAAGGCTCCACACTGAAGAGCATTTTTGCCTGGTTAATAGTTTCTAGTTTTAAACATACAGAGCCTCATTTCATAATGAATGGGACTATTTCATCTTTCCTTGGCAAAGTAAATTGTCTTAGATAATTAGAGATTTGTATTCTATTATGTCCTTACCCTAAGTCAACATTTTAAGAATGAATCCCATGAGAATACTCTAGCAATTTATACTTTTCTTTTAGTACAGTGGTAAAACAAATGGTATTCATTGACAGATTGTGCAACAAGTATAAAAATAAATATTTTTCGGGGACTAAAATTTGCTTTGATAGAACTAAAATTTAAATTACTTGATTTTTTTTCTAGGTGTGTATTTTCTTACTGTCAGACATAATATGTGGAGAAATCTTTTTACTTCAAATGTAAACAACGGACATGGTCGATCACCCGTTGGGTGCTATCTGGCAATACTGAAGGTAGGAGGGTGGGAAGGATGTGCTGTATCCAGCAGAGAAAGAGTGTCAAGATATGGAAGAGAGACAAATAAATTTTACAACTAAGAGCTCATTTTTTGCAAGGCACATAATTTAAATGGAACAATATGAAAAGGGGCAAATTTAAATATTCTCAGAATGAATTCTGAGAATATTTCATTTCCAGAAAAGACGAACAATGAAGTCCCACAAGTCAAAGGCTTTTGTTGAGCAGGTGCCAAATAAAGAAGTTTTACAAAGGCCGTTAGAAAGGAAGTGTCTTGGACTTCTCAATTGCTTTTATTAAAACCTTGTTATACATATGCATCCTCTTGACTTACAGTAGCACTGATCCCATTGAAACTGCGTTGTTTAGGGTATAGTCTTCCCATGGTTATTGAATAAAAAACTCAGTGCCAGGCATGGGACACCTCCCTATGGGTCACCGGTGAGTGAAATCTGAGAGAATTTAAAGAAAACACAGGGTATTGTCATTGTTCTTTATTTCCCACCACACTGCGTAGAAGACATTATTGTTGAAGACAGCACACATTTTGATTATAGGACATGGAGAAATCATTGCTGAGCTGACCAGGCAGCTTCTTCCTTTGGGCTTGCGTACACAGAAGGGTCTGTAGAAGGTGCTGTGCTGTGCAGGGTGCTGGGGGGTAGGAAAGAATAGACATCAGTCGTCTTACCCAGTGCTGGGCCCTGCATGCTACAATACCAATTTACCAGGCAAGATGCAGTCACTGGTACAACAGTGGTATACTTGTCAGCAACCAACCACTTTCTGAATGTAATTGAGATCTGCTTCCTGGGAGGAAATTTACACCTGGTACCATGAACCATGGGTGAGAAAGTCAGAGGCCCCAGGGAGGAACATACTAAATGGCCATTCAAACGGCCTTGTAGGTATTTGTATTTATGCTCATAGATCTGTGTTGTTATCAGCCTTGATCAGAGAAAGTTCTTTTCACAGTGGGCAGTGAGGGTTAATGCAGAAACTCACAACTGACATCTATATCAGCCTCCTCCTGGCCCTATGTCTCAGTGAACATCTTGGAAGAAGGGGATGGACAAAATGGAAGAGATGGAGGATAGGGAGGAATTAGTCTGTAAAACGTTGTCTTCTGGACACAGCACAGTCATTATACTCATGAGCTCACAGTTGCTATAGTTACCTGCATAAGACTTGTACAAGAAGTAAGCTAGTCAAAATTCCAGCATGGGTGGGGAAGGTGATCCTGAGGCCTGGCCTCTAGCCAAGGAGCTGAAATCAATGGCTATTGGAGAAAGGGTAGTCGTTTTCTTTGGAGATCTGACAGGTTTTCCAAGCTCCAGTAGATGGCCCCACACCTATGTACATTTAAGAATCATTGGTTGAACTCAGTATGTTACCAAAAAAGAAAGTATAGAGTTAGGAGAAAGATGTGTTGGGGGAGGGTCTAGGAGAACCTGGAGGAGTAAGGGAGATAGATAAAATAGAAATATATTGTTTCCATGTATGAAATTTTTAAAGAAAAAAAAGGGCATAGTCTTAGATCTAGATTATAGTCAACATCTTTTGTGAGCTGCTTTTGGACTGAATAACCCATTCTATAGTTTGGTTTGTTCTCTGAAGATTCATGCACTATAGGGTAAAAAGTTTCATGTGCTATAGCGTTGGTCCATAGTACATTGGCATTGAGAGGCGGAAGAGCTGTTAACAAGTGGTCTCAATGAGTTGTGACTGACTCATGATGACCCTTGAAAAGGGATTAATGAGAGTCCCAAAGAGTGAGCTCGGTTTCAAAGGAGAGAATCATTTTCCAGGAAAGAATGTGGTTATGGCCCCTACCCAGTCTCTTGATCCCTTCTCTTGCCAAGAGACCTCTGTTGCTTGTTTCTTGCGTGTTCCCCTGCATTGTGCTTCCCACTGGGCTATGATATAGACATGTGTCTTTCCCGGGACATTGAGGCCACACCAACTGGACTTTCAACATAACAGACGTGCAAGACACTTTGACATCTTCCTAAATCAAATGTCAAATCCTTACTCCCCAGTTCTTCAGAAAGTTCCTGGGTTCAGAAGTAAGCTTTTTAAGGAGGCAATTAAGCTAGCATTGCTATCAATAGGTGTTGTCAACACCACAGTGTCCTTATAAGAAGGGGAAATTTGGAAGAAGACAGCAATAGGGAAAAGGGATTGGGAGGACATAAGGAGAAGACAGCAACCTATGAGAGAGAGAGAGAGAGAGAGAGAGAGGTTTCAGAAGAAATCAATCCAATCTATGCCTCGATGCCAGATTCCTTACCTCCAGTGCTGCGAGAAACCTGAGTCGCCTGTGGTACTTCACTGTGACAGCCCTAGCAACGGGGTAACTAACATAAACTTTGAGTCTAGAGCTCAACAGTCTTTGAATGAGGAATCTTGATTTTTTTCTTTTTCTTTTGTACTAGAATAAAGCCTTTTAATATCTTTATGTCATTTGTAAGATAAAGATTTTACATCAAGCTTACATTTGGAGGCAGAAATTATTTGAAATGCACCGTAATCCATCATAGCTGGCCTGACAAAGGATTATATTCTTTTTTTTAAAAAAATATCTATCTATCTATCTATCTATCTATNTTGGAAGAGCAGGCAATGCTCTTAACCACTGAGCCATCTCTCCAGCCCAAGTATTATATTCTTAACAAAGACCAAGGTGAGTTAGTTTCCTAGGGCTGCTGAAGCAGGTGAAACTCTCAGTTGCTGAAAGGAACTGAAGTCTATGCAGAGTTCGGGGGCTGGAAGAAGCCCAAATCCCCTGACATTTTCTTTTGCTGTTTCCTCATTCCTGATGATTTTCTCGAGCGGTTTTGCTCAGCATAGTCTCTAGCATCCGCTGGTTTGTAGTAGCTGCTTAGCTCCAAATTTTCCCTTGTTGTCACATGGTAGCTTTTCCTGCGTGTCTTTCTCTTCACTTAGGAGGGCCCCAGGCATATAGGATTATGTCTCAGCCTTCTCCAGGATGACCTCATCTTAACTAATTAGAACTGCAATGACCCCATTTCCACATAAGGATACATTCTGAGGTTGGGGACACCAACGTATCATTTTGTGTGATAGTCAAGCCATAAGAAAGAACCTGGGACATGGCCGAAGAGAAAAAGAAATTCAAATGACCATCTTATTTATTTTTAGCTATCAAGGTGTAACTAATAGCTTGTTTTGAAGATGCTGATAGTCCAAACGGAAAGAAATTAGGGTCTCGATATATATCTGTTTTTGCTAAGCTTACACATAATGCAATATTTGCCCATAAAGTCTGGGGATATAAATGGTTGGTAAGCCAGTCTGTGCTTGCTCTTCTTGGGGAATTAATGCCCTCTATACATGCTTATTCCAGCCCTACAGACCTCAAACTTTTGTTCAAATCCGAGTTTATGCAATTTGTTTTATTAATTTATCAAAGTAATGCAGATTTTGAAGCTTACTTCTCCCCTTTTAACTTGCTATGAGTTTGCATCCCTTTCTAAAGAAAAACATCACATCCGCTTTCTCTAATGTGTTCTCCTTTCATGCTTGTGACATCCATAATAAGTGGCTTACTTACCGTTAGCCCCTGCTTGATCTTCAAGCTGTTACAGACCATTTCACATGGGGAGAGCCAAAAATAGCCACAGTCATCTGCAGACAAAACCATTAGCCACTTTGCTTGAGAATTTTAGAAGTCTGTCATCTTGCCTGTCTTGCCATGAGCTATTGGAGGGCAGAGGACAAACCTAGTAACAGAGTCCCTGGATCCTAACATTTATTGAGGACTTTCATGTGTCTGCCACAATCCTAAGAGCTATTTCCCACCTTATCAATGGTAGATATGGTCTATAGGTTTATACTAAGGACAAGTCATGTGTCGGGAACATTACAGTTTGTGTGAGTGGCTCTGTGGGCATCAGACACACATGGTGCACATACATACACACTTACATACACACTTACATGCATAAAACGTTCATACATATAAAATAAAAATAAGTGAATCTCCAAAAAGAGTTACTTTATTTTTAGACTAACAATATAATTTTCTATTATATATGTGCACCAGTTCAACCAATCCCCTTCTTTTGGGATAAGGCTTAATTTCCAGACTCCTGTCCCTCTTTGGTACTAACTAAATCATGAGCCTGTGAACCATGGATCTGTTGGCTGAAGTACACATATCTCTTTTCAATAGATATTGGATTACATTATTTCAAAGTTTGCTGAATTAAATCTTTATAGCATAGACTTTTCTGAGTGAAATCAGACAGCATTGTTAGAAGTTTTGGCTCTAATATATTAACTTTTTTCTATATCCAGAGTAAAATTTGCAGGAAACACATATGACAGGCTCATGTAAGACATTTCAAAGGTACAGAGGAATTTAGAATAAATCAAGGATCACATTTAAAAGGCTTTAAGAATATATACATTTATCACTACCCTTTCCCCACGTATGTGTGTTTATAAGCACTCACGTGTGCCACATCTCATGAGTAGAGGTTCCAAGACAAGCTTGCTAGAATTTGTTTTCTCTGTCTATCATGTAGATTCCAGGATCAGACTTAGGCTATCGGCTTGGTCATGTAAGGGCTTTTGCATGTTAAGCCACCTGTCTAACCTCAGGTTTGTTTTGGGGTTTCCATGATTTAGACTGGCTCATGACTTGGGTTTCTTCTAGATCAAAGTTAATGGGATAGAGAACAGGAGAAAAAATATTTATGTTCATTTTGCAAAATATATTCATTTTAAAAGTTGTAACTAAATTCTTTTTTTTTCTTATCTACTGGGTAAACAGTAACAATACTCTAGCAAGCCAATGTATGGTTGAGTGCAATTTTGGAGAACATGTCATAGGATGGACCTGTTGACAGTTACACATCCCCTGGCTGTTCTAATATTTGACACCTCTAATCTCCAATTGCTGTCTTAGTAATTACAAAGAGTGAGAGTTTGCTAAAAGTCTCACGTGACTGGCTTTCCCTGCCTCTCAGCACATATATGTCAAAGAAGATGACACAAAAGACAGGTGGCAGCCCTGACCCTGCCATCTGGAGAAAGTTATCTGCGGTCACTCTTGTCAGGCTCTGTGTTTGCAGAAAAGACAGACATACTCTCAGGATGGCACAAGAGTGGGTTCTAATTAGTTATCCTTAATTTGGTAACAATGTAAATATTTAAATCAGGGCTCCAGCACGATACAGTAGAAAGATGCCAAAAGGAACCAGATTACCTCATATGGCTGAGTAGACTTGACTGCATTAATTACAGTCTCTAAAACTGGACTAAGATACTAATAATCTCTCATAATGACACAAAAATAAATCAGGTAAATAAGGGAGAAGAGAGAAAGCCTACCTCAGAATAAAAGCCTCTAGTGTATTTAATGATATTGTCAACAGAATCACCCATGGGTGAGAGAAAGCATGTGCAAGACACATGTCTAATACAGGTAACAGCAGTATGCAAAAAGACAAAACAAAACCAAACCCATAACTCAAGAACAATAATACAAACAAACAACTAAAAGAAGAGGGATTTGAGCAGATGTTTTGCTAAATAAGACACAAAAATTGCGAATATAAAAAGCACCAAATAAAATTGTTAGCCCTATGTTTCATGCTTATTACAATGGCTGCCATCAAACAAAAAGATAAATTATGTCCAGACTCTGTGTTGTTGGTAAGGATGCAGAATGGTACAGTTACTGCTGAAAACAAAATTGTGTTTCCTAGAGAAATAAAATTAGAAGTACAATTTTGTTGTGGTGTGAATATGAAATGAACCAGACAGGCTCTTGTTTTGAAATTTTGGTTTCCCAACTGGTGGTGCTATTTTGTGATATTGTGGAAGATTTAGGAGGAATGGACTCACTAGAGGAAGCAGGTCACAGGATCACTGTGTGTGCATGTGTGTGTGTGTATGTGTGTGTGAGAGAGGAGACAGACACACACATGCATAGAGATATATAGACAGAGACAGAGAGGAGAGATAAATAGACAAACAGATACACACATATGCACAGAGAGAGAGAAAGAGAGAAGGAGAGAAAGAGAGAGAGAGACAGACAGACACACACACATGCGCAGAGAGATAGAGAGGAGAGACAGACAGACAGATGCACAGAGAGAGAGAGAGGAGGGAAAGAGAGAGGGAGGAAGGGAGGGAGGAGAGAGAGAGATAGATATATAGAGAGGGGGGGGAGAAGGTTGTACCTGGTTTTAGACTCCTTTTCTGCTTGTTTTTCTTCCAGTCTGTTATGAAGTAAGCAATCTCTGCTTATGTCCCCACTACTATGAGATTCTGTCCTCCAAGGGTGCCTTTCCAGTATCTAAAGACTCACCACTCGGTCCAATCTCCTAGGAATCTGTGAAGATGTCCGCAGTTCCCTACAAGTGCTAAGCTGGTTTACAGCCCTTAATACATGAACTTTGGGGAGAAACACATTACGACACGAGGTAACCAGTCTCTATGTTGCTCTTGCCTAGTAGCACTACTGTTCAATCTTGCTGGGTTACTACTTATTTCTGGTCTTAGCTTTAATTAAAAATACAAGCTTATAACTGGGTTTAAGTTACAACTGGATTTAAGAATCACACCTTAAATCCCAGCACTGGGGAGACAGAGCAGGGGAAATCCTCTGTGAGTTCAAGGCCAGCCTGGTCTACAGAGTGAGTTCCAGGACAGCCAG
>LOJH01011440.1:9830-20721 GCA_001685095.1 Ellobius talpinus
TGTAGCTTTGGAGCCTGTCCTGGAACTAGCTCTGTAGATCAGACTGGCCTTGAACTCACAGAGATCCGCCTGCCTCTGTCTCCCAAGTTCTGGGATTAAAGGAGTGCACCACCACCATCCAGCTTGGAAGTTTGTTCTTTAAGCCAGATTATCCTCAGTCCATAAACTCCATGAATTTTAGAACCATATAACTGAAGAGCCAGAAGAAGTTCTGTTCACCAACCTTCCCCTTCTATTCATTCAGGCCAGTGACTTCTAGATACTCTCCAGTCTTTCCAAAAAGCTTTCAGAGTGTTTCTACTTCCAATGACCCATGTCATCCTGGAGGCTGAACTGAACAATTTAAAGAGGGGTTGTCGTTCATTCAAAGGTTTCTTCCAGAGAAGTGGGTTGGACAAAGATTTATCACACTTCGCTTTTCTCTTTTCTTGGCAACTGTGTGGGATTTCAGAAGCAACACCCCAACCATTCAGCTTCGTGATGGAGAGCTTACAGGGGAGGTGGGCCTGTGCTAGGAAAAACACTGGGTTTGTACCAGGATCCTTGCATTTGAGGTGTGGGCATGGATAGGTAATGAAGGGATGGGGTGAAGGTTATTGGTGGTCAGGGGCAGTATTGTACGAGGAGCATAGTCCTGATGGGAGCAAATGAAACAGCCAAAAGAGAGTGATGGAGGAGGATACTGAGCACGGGATCAGTTTTACCAGTATATGATGCATGTGTGGGAGGGTGTGGTCAGGATCAAGAGTGCTGGAATAGCATGAATCTTATTTTTGTTCTTCTAGGATGTACAGCCGATTTTTAAGGCTATTCATGGAACTGATCTCTGATTGATGCTTTCTCTTGGACCAACGGTTTATGTTTGAAATCAGTGGCTCCAGATCTTACTGAGAATCCGAGAACTGCAGGATTTTGCAGGACTCCTCCATTTTGGCAGCCAGCAGTCAGAGAAACAGGCTGGAGAGACAGCTCATTCTATAAGGCACTTGAAATAAAGGTATGAGGACCAGAGTTAGAATTCCAAGTATCAATATAACTCCCAGGCAGGCATGGAAGCCCACCTGTAATCCCAGTACTTGGGAGGTTTAGACGGGGGTCCCTGGAGAAAGTTTACTAGCAGGACTAGCCAAATCAGGGAGCTGTGGGTTCAAATGGGAGACCCTACTTTAGTATATATAGTGGGAATCAATCTAGGAAGATTTTTGCCATTAACCCCTAGCCTCTACCTCTATATTCATGCTTGTAGTCATATACATTCACGCATGTGCCCATATGTACACACAAATATGCATATACACACACTCACACAAGTGCATACAGACTGAGCTTTTCACATGGACAGACAGCATGTTTCTGCTAGCTTCAAACCAACCTTTATAAGCAAAAGAATCCAGCTGCTGTGTTTCCCACTATCCTTTCTCTACCAATACCATAGCAATAGTGCCTTGGATGCAATGACTGAAGTAGTCTAAAGGATGACAAGAAAAACCCTATTTTCCATGTTTTGCAGACATTTTCCTCTAGTCTTCCTTGACCTGGTTGGGAGTTTTAATCCCCCAAACTGGGGCAAACAGTGTCCAGCAGTAGGCTTATCTCTTCGTCTTACTTCTCTCGAGGGCTTAACCCCCTGCCTAACAGCAACTGCAGCTTTCTAGTGGCAGTGGAGGCCGGAACAGGCTTGGAGCTCTGTAGTTTGACAGACAGACCTGGGCACCACAGCAATCTGTAACACATCCCAGAGGTGAAGGCAGGGGCAGACTGTGATGACTCATGCTATTTCCCAAAGCTCCAAGACTCCCTGGCAGCTGAGCCAGCTTGGACTGGTATGTCTGGAGCATGACCTTCCCAGAAGGTTCATTCTGACCTCAGGAGAGTGTTCTGGGTGTTAGGCTTAGGTCTCTTAGGACATTCGTCATTGTCAGTCACCTTCCCTCTCTTTTCCCCAGAGCTTCTTGCCAGCTACCAGCTCCCCTCCTCATGGTTAACAATAGTAACTTATGCTTATGGAATAATCTACATACAT
Organism: Ellobius talpinus; assembly: GCA_001685095.1. Classification (NCBI taxonomy): domain Eukaryota; kingdom Metazoa; phylum Chordata; class Mammalia; order Rodentia; family Cricetidae; genus Ellobius; species Ellobius talpinus. The sequence continues at coordinate 11,854 of LOJH01011440.1, forward strand.
ATCTGATTTTTTTATAGTGTTAGGAGAAGGTGGTCGATATTATCATCTCATTTTGCAAAAGAAGACCCTAAGGATGGCAACAGGGTTAGCCATTGATCTTAGGTATCATAGAGAGGAAATACAGAATTGAGACTCAAATTACAGTTGGCCTGCTGCCAAAACTGTGGCCTAGCCACCACAGTATGACAAAATGGGAACCTGTGCTGTGAAAGATCCCACACGGATGGATCCTTTCATTGGTCCTGGTGTACAGACTGTGGATCTTCTTGCCCAGCTAAGCTACATGCCTAACCTTTCTTCTAAATGCTAATTGTCATCCATTCTACTGAGGTGAAGTCATTGAGAGGGAGCTGAAAACCACAGATTCTAGAGACCTTATGTCTAGCTCTGGTTCTACTATACCTTGTGTAATATGTGACTTTGGACAAGTTGTGTGGTTCTTGTCTTTCTACAAAGTGGGAACATCTTGCTAACGGCTACCTTCTGTAGGGCACACTTTCTTGCAGGAGTATCCCTTCCTGTTTGGTCTACCTTTGTGTAGGGAATATCTTTCTGTGTGGCATGGCTTTCTATGAGCCATGCCTTCCTCTGGTGGCAACCTGTCTATTATTATATTTATTATCATTATGGTGATGATAATATTGTTTTTTTTGAGGTAGGGTTGCTGTTCTGTGTGGCCTTGTCTTTCTTGAAACTCACTTTGTAGACCAGGCTGGCCTCAAACTCACAGAGATCCACCTGCCTCTGACTCATTAAAGGCAGGAACTACCACTACCTATTATTATTATGTTAACCCGACACAAACTGGAGCCATCTGAGAAGAGGGAACCTCAGTCGAGAAAATAGCTCCACCATGTTGGCTCATAGGCAATTCTATGGGATATTTTCTTAATGATTGTTGTAGGAGGACCCAGCTCACTGTGGGTGGTGCCATCCTTAGGAAGGTGTTTCTGGGCTGTGCAGGAAAGGTACCTAAGTAAGCCATAGAGAGCAAGTCAGCAAGCAGCACTCCTCCATGACTCCTGCTTCAGTTCCTGCTTTTAGGTTCCTGCCTTGGGTTCCTGCTCCAGTTTTCCTTCATGATGGACTATAACCTGTAAGTGGACATAAACTCTTTCCTCCCCCAAGTTGTCTTTGGTCATTGTCTTTATCAAAGCAATAAAAAGAAAATGGAGACATCTTTTATGGGATATATGTTCCCTTGGGGTATACCTGCCTGTGAGGTATAGCTTCCTGTACTATATACCTTCTCTAGCAGAAAGCATCTTGGGCTGGGAGACAGATATTGGGATTCTCTTTTCAGGAAGGACACATGACATCAGCCTTGCTCAAGCATCACCACTAGCCTCCCTAAACTTGAATGCCTTTACCTGTAAAATGGGTCTTCTAATTCTCTGGAGTATCAGGGTTTTATTAGAAACAAGGAGGATGGCAGTGCTTTAAAGGCAGAAAAGATTTGTGCTACAGTGAAGATGGGAAATAATGATCCCTTGGGCCTGCTCATACCCTGTGGAGTTGTTACTCAAGGCATCCCCGTGAGGACATTGTGGAGAAACAAAGGAAAGGAGGCTAGGTCAGATGGTGGAAGTGGAGAGGAGCCATGCATGCTCACCACTTTGACAATGTTTGGGTTTCACCAGTGTTTTCTCCAGGCAGGCCTACAAGGACAGAGGGAGGGCTTAGTTCCAACAAATGCCTGTTTTAGGGTGCTACTGGATCATAGGAGTCGTCTGGACTTTGTGGTAGGGTTGACTGTGTTAAGACAACGCATGAGAGAAAGGGTTGTGGATGGTTCCTACGGTGGGACAGGAACTAAGCTAGGGGACTGTGTGTGGGTTGAGCTGCTTTTTAGGGCACTCCCGTCTTACAAGAGTCACGTGTCTGTCTTTGTGTTCACCTGTATCATGTGGACAGATATCTACACTACCATTTAAATCTGGGCCACCCATTATGGTGGTACATGCCTTTAATCTTAGCACTTGGGAAGCAGAAGTACAAAGATCTCTATAAGTGAGAGGCCAGCCTGGTCTACATATCGAGCTCCAAGCCAGCTAGAGCTACACGGTAAGACCTTGTCTCAAAAAATATCTGGAATAAGTGATTCCAAATTTGTCCTTGGTAAGCCAAACAAGCATTGGTAAGTTTAATATTCTGAAAGCGTGGGTCCCCATCTCTCCTTACAGCTTAAGAAAATGTGTCTTAAATTCTAATGAAGGGAAGAATAAAATTTGTCAGCCCCCTTCTGAGGATCTGGTTCTTGTTCATAGAGCTTGTTCTGAAATCTATTAATGCCCAAAGCTGTGAAGGGACAAAATACTGCTTGAATTAAAACTTAATAACAGCCTAATTTTGTTTCAAGTTGAGGAAGATATACAATCCTTGAATCAAAACGCAGTAGCTGAATTCTCCTATGAGGAAGAGAAGACAGCCAGAGGACGCCTGTAGGAGATACTTTCTATTGTTGTGATAGGACACCATGACCAAGAGCAGCTATGGCAGAAAGATTTTATTGTGGCAATGGTTCCAGAGGTTCATAATGATGATTCACAATGGTGGTGGTGGGGAGGCATGGCAGTAGGCAACTGGCATAGGAAGCTGATAAATCCCATCTTCAAACACAGACATGAAGCAGAGAGGGTGAACTGGAAAGGGAAAGAGGCTATATACTCTTATAACCAGCTCCCAGGGACTAACTTCCTCAATCTAGGCCACACCTCCCAAAACAATGCCACCACCTGGGGAAGGACCATGGGTTCAAATACCTGAATTGATGGGGAGATATTTCTCATTTAAACCACTGCAACACACACACACACACACACACACACACACACACACACACACTAAATTCCATTGTAGGAAAGGAACCCTGAGTATATGGGACCCCTCATTATCTTCCAGATTTGTTTGCTATACAAACATTCATATAAGGTGATCTGGAGAAGTCACTCAACACCTTGCCTGTAAGACACATTAAAATCCCAAGAGTTCCAGAGAGAAGAGTCTCTCAACGTTGTTCTGTTTTGTGTGTTTCTTTACTTTTGTCCTTAGGTTCTATTTCCTGGCCCCATCATTTATCAGGTAGTTATCTTTGAGGTCTAAGGGTTTTGTCCCTTCCTGTCCTGCCTTCTGGGTAGCACTATTCAGACATCTAACCTCTAGAGGCCTTCCTGGGGGCATTCATAAAAGAAGTTTGCCTTCTTCTTTGAGGGTTCTCAAGGAAACTGCACCTGGAAGGTACCTGTTCTCATCTCCAGTCCCAGAAGCATTAAGACAAATTGCATGCAATTTAGAAGCAAGTAACTTAGGTGATTAGGAATGATCTCAGGGGAAAGAACTGCACATACAAATGTCTACTTGGGTTACAGAGAAGCAGCTAAAGAATGGGACTGTGGGAAGCATCCCTCATCTGGGAGTGCCAGGCATAGTGAACCTTTCTTGATACAGACCTCTGGCTGTTCTCTCCTGACATGGCCTCCCTCTGCATCAGTGCATACGTACTTTTCTCATCACCATGACCAAAATACCCAGCAGAAACCACTTAAAGGAAGGGGGATTATTTAAGCCTATAGTTCAGAGGGTACCATTTATTATAGGTGGCAGTGACATGGTGGCTAGAGTGGTTTGGTACACGGTGATGGAAGCCTGTGGTGTAGCTTTTCATATGGGGGTGATCAGGGAACAGAGAGTTGAGCCAAAGTCAGGGCCAAGCTATAACCCTCAAGGTCTCCTTGCAGGGACTTTTATATGCAACTAGGTGCTATTTTCCAAGAGTTCCACACCTTCCAAAATAGTGCTAACTGGCTTGAAACCAAGTGTTTGGAAACATAAGTCCATGGGGGGCGGTGTGCCATTTTGTATTTAAACTGTAACAGATTCTTGTCTTTTGAAACTGGATGAAAATGATTACTGTTGTTGTTGGAGATTAAAGACATAACTGTGTATTAATAATTGCCTAGCCTTATGCCTGGTCCACTGGAAAAGCTCAGGCAATTCAATAAATGAAGGCCAAAAATAACCTTAGCCTCATTTTTAGAGTCTCAATCCATAGAAGATGAAAGTGAAGGTCTGTGGGGCAAGTGGGTGACCCATGACAGAGGGTTCATCACAGAGGGAGTAACACTAGCTTGCTGTTCATTGGAATCTGGGTCTCTTGAGCACCAAGCTGGCACAGGAAATTTCTAGGACAAAATTTTCCCGAAATAATTAAGACATAAAATCATATGATGAAGTCTGGAGAGATGGCTCAGTAGTTAAGAGTGTGTACTGCTTTTGCAGAGGCCGTGAATGTCAGTTTATCATGCTTTCAATGTTAATGTCCATACCATAAGAAAGAAGAATGGAAGCCTTTCAGATTCCAGGTTCTTCTATGTTCCTTAAAAGAAAGCAAGTGCATTGATAGCAGCTTTGCTGGCAAGAAATGGAATGTAGGCTTTTGTAGCAAAAACCTTCCAAGGTTCTTCTAACTCATTTCAAATGTTGACATCAATGTATATGGATTTGTTATTTTAGGGGCTCAGGAAAGACAGTCATAAACTCCTTATTTCCTAAAATTCTCATTAGATATCTCTAGGTTTATGCGAAGAGAACTTATTACAACTTCCCACAAGTAAATTAAGCTCCCTCTTATAATCCTACTTAGGGATGCCAATGCTCTTTACTTCTAAGGAATCTCACAAGGCATTTTTTCAATCAACATCTATTGAGTCAATAATGATTATGTCTCTACCTTCTATTAATCAAAATCAACTGCCAGTCAGAGCTTTTGATCAGTCTCTGACCATTGCTTTTTCACTGGGTTGAAACAATTCTGGGCTATAAATCAAAAACATGATGTTTTCATATAACTAAGCAAATTCATTTCCAATGAACTATTTATGTTGTGTTTTTGGAAATATTGAGAGTTGCCCAAAGATTCTCATTACAGCTGCCAAGAAGCACTGGAAACCATTAGGCACAAGATCAAGAAGCTAGAAGATGAGCTATGATGATGGCTTAGTTGGTAAAGCACTTGCCATGTAAGTTTGAGGACCTGAATTCTCTTTCCAAATAAAGAGCCAAGTGAAACTATGGTGGTGTGAGTTTATAATTTTAATACTGGGGAGATAGAGACAGTCAAGTCCCTGGGACTTATTTGTCAGCCAGCCTAGTTAGGTCAGTGAGAGACCCTGTCCAAAAGTAAAAACCTAGATGGACAACTCCTGAGGAACACCAGCAGAAGTTGACCTATACCTCCATATACACATCAACATAGATGTCTACACACCAACACAGACATGTACTCACATGAACATGTAGATAGAAGAAGATGGTGAAGACAAAACAGTAGTAACATCTGGAAGGGACCTTACAAATAACGGCCCAACCTCTGCCTTTAAAGGAACTGAAAATTAAGAAACTTGTCTAAAGATGCTAACTGAGGTCTCATAGAGTTGGCTTCCAGACCTGTTGATATGACCTTCTTTTCTGAGAATGAGTGTGGTACAGGGGGAGACCTTATGGCCATTACTGGGCTACCCTGGTGAATTCTTCCTCATTGAGAGCCTGGTGACAACTGATTGCATTTCTTTATGTTACAGTTTGATATGAAATGACCCACTACAGATTTGTATATTGAATGTTTGGTGCCCAGCTGCTGGCACTATCTGGGGACCGGTTCTGGAAAGTTTAGGAGGTAGGATGGTAGCAGGAGGAAGCAGGTCATGAGGGTAGGCCCTTGGAGGGATCTTGTCCCTGGCCCCTTCCTTCCTGCACTGTTTGTTTCCTGGCTACCACATTGTGAAAAAGTTCACATCACTACAATATTCAGCCTGCCCCAGGCCCCAAGTAGTACAGCCAACCAACCACAGAAGGGGCCCTTGGAATCTGCCAGCCAACCACAGATGGAGCCCTCAGAATTTGCCAGCCAACCACAGAAGGGGCCCTCAGAATCTGCCAGACAACCACAGAAGGGGCCCCCAGAATCCACCAACCAACCACATAAGGAGCCCTCAGAATCCATCAGCCAACCACAGAAGGAGCCCTCAGAATCCACCAGACAACCACAGAAGGGGCCCTCGGAATCCACCAGACAACCACAGAAGGGGGGCCCTCAGAATCCACGAGCCAAAATAAATATTTTTTCCTTTAAGTTGTTTTTGCAGGTATTTTGATCACAATGACGAGGATCACTCTTGGCAGATGGTTTCTGTCAAGAGTTTGACATTTGAAGAAAAAGACATAGGCCCTGACATTTTAAGGTTAGGCTGGGCCATGGGGAGGAGTCCACGTTCTCCTGAGGCCAAGTGCCGGAGTCACACTCTCCGGCTTCCTTGTCACATGTCTTAGACTTCCAGATTTCTTCAATTTCCTGATATAGTTCAATGTATTTCCAATGAATTATTCCTAAGATAAATAAATCCTATTTAGAGCTAGTATTTGATGCTAGCTACAAAAAAAACCCTTCACTAAAAGGAGGTATGGGATTCATAAGGAGCGATATTGTCATGAGAAGCCAGACCTTGGGCCTTTCAATTTCATGTTCTCTGTAACACAACATGTGCCTCAGAAATATACATATATGTCCTTGATATAACTCATGGTTTGAGCAGCACAATAATTATTAGACAATGGAAGTTCTAGGGGAGAAATCAATCTTTTGTGAGTGTCATTGAAAAACCTTTTCAAAATTTTGAGCTAGAGAAAACAGAACCACAATATACCTAAATTCTCTATTATATTAAATTAGAATAATGAATCTGGTTTACTTTAAAATGTGGTCTTATAACACAATTTCTAAGGTAGATTTGCCAAAACATCAATATACAAAATAGACCTTCTGTAGATGTTGAAACCGCTTTTGCTGATACATTTAATAATACCACTTGGTTTTCCTGGGAGTTCTTAGTGGGCTGAAAATGAATGTGCATCCCCAGACAAAAGAATACATATTTCTTCAAGACTGTGAGGGGAACAATGCGGGGTTTACGTGGTATGAATTATTTTATCAGTTGAGACACTCCATGCAATTGCTTGCCATCCCCAGAGAGAAGGAAGTGTAGGAGTTGAGGGATGTTTGTATATGAGTCCATTCCTGTAGCAAAGTACTTGAGTTTATACATTTCAAACAGAGGAAATATTTTGTCTCAGAGTGCTGGAAGTTTCAGTCCACGCTTGGTTAGCCTGGTTGATTTCGGGCTTGTGAGACTATCCATTGTAGCAGGACCATGCTACTCACCTTGTGGTTACTGGTGAGCAAACGGAGAGAAAGAGGAGGGGACCTGTGACTGGAAACTTTTTAACTAGGTCCTATTTTTCAGACATTATTTTACCTCTCAACAAAGTCATAGTTTGGGGACCAAGCTTCCACCATGGGGACATTTGCAAGGCACCCATTCAAGTCATGGCAGTAGGCTAGAGTTAACCCCAGGTATATGCTGCTCTCCAAGTTACATCTTAGCTTTCCAAGAATATTTTGGACAAAAGGAAAATGATGGCTTGGTTTAATGTGTTGTTGTTATAACTTGTAGTGTCTTGTACTTAAAGGGGTGTTTAATAAATGCCCAGAGAAAGAAAAATGAATTGGAAGAAAGAAAGAAGAAAGGACTAAGGAAGAAAACACTACTATGCACAGTGCCCATGGGCAGTTAATTTTGAAATTGTCTTATCAATTCCTTGGGACACATGCCCCACAAACTCCTGTAGTAGGCTGGGAGGCTCATGGTCATCTTGGCTAGAATGAGAGGTGGGGAATTCATCAGCATAGAGAGACAGAGAAGGGGAGTTGGGAAGGGAAAAGGAGAAACTGAAACAAATTAGAAGTGGGAGGAAGCAGGTAGGGTTGAGCAGATGAGCATGGTAGGGAACTCAGAGTCCTTGGCCCCCAACCCTACTGGCATCCCCATCTTTCTCACAGTGCCTGCTCTTCTCCTCTTCCATCTCAGAACTTTCCGGAGGAACTTTTGTAGCTAAGTAACACACCAGCTTCCTTTCAATGTGTTATCAGGACATTTGTGTGTTAGTAGGTTTTTTTTTTCTATAGAAATGACTTTGTAATTATGGGATTTTTACCACCAGCCAGCAATTGGCAAAGTTTTGCTTGGTTCTGGAAATGAATCTTGCTTAATGCCTCTCACCGGTCCCTCCCTATTTCCCCTATCTCCTTCCTGACTCACCCTCCTCCTCCATGCACCTTGTCTTCCATCTGTTCCCTTTTCTCTACACTCACTATTTGACTAGTAAGCCAAGAATTAAAGAATTACACACACACACACACTTGCACGCGTTCACGCATGCACACACATGCACAAGCATATTTATGCATATACATACAGACGTGAACACACACTTATACACAAGGGAAGAAGATAATTGTACCCTCTATTCATAATAAAGTGTCTAATATTTTTGCAGAATGTAAGGAGTTTTCTAGAAGCTGTCTGTGTCTGCTCCTGGGACAAGTGACAAGTGGAGTGGGCTTATGACCCAGAGTGGCCTATCCTCTCTCCATGGGTATATATCATGAATACAAGTATCAAGAGACAACCCAAGGCACGATTAGGTTAAATGGCTAAAGAAGGAACTGTAGAGTCAGACAGAGGCAGACAGGGTAAGAATAAGGTGAAGATAGATCTGTCTGACCACAGCAGTGAGATGGCCCTTCCCAGGTATCTGTCTGGGGCAGCGTTGCTTGCAGAATTTGATGTGATGTTCTTGAATTTCTGGCCTGGCAGGATGGATCAGCAGATTAAAGGACTTACCACCAAACCTGATCCCCAGGACCCACATGGTAGAAGGAGAGAACTGACCTCTGTAGATTGCCTTCTGGCCTCCACATATGTGTCATAGCACACACACACACACACACACACACACACACACACACACACA
>LOJH01011441.1:0-11140 GCA_001685095.1 Ellobius talpinus
ATACACACAGACAAAATATTGTATACATAATAAATAAATATTTTTTTAAAAAAATGCCAGACACAGGTTGTTTCCTTTGTACTATAAGGAGTCTGGCCAAGAGAGGCTAGCCTGGCAAGAGATTTAGAATAGGCAGAAAGGATGTTGCCTATTCTTAAAAGAGAAGTCATAGAAATCAGGCAGAGTCAAGAGAAAAACAGGAATTTAATGACATTTCATAAGATAAAGAGGGGAACTGACAGTAGGAGGTGAAGGAAAGCTTAGTTCCAAAGATTTACACCTGGTCACAGAGAACCGAGGAACACTGGGACTGGGATGAAGGCCAATCTGAGGAGCAAAAGTTCAAGGGCCATATTCTGAGACAGGAGATCAGTGACAAAGCTAGGTGGAAAGAAGGGGCTGTTGAAGTAAGGCATCAACAGAGATGAAAAACAGACCAAGCAGGTTAAAGGAGGCAGGCAGGATTCAGGGTAGACTGGACAAGATCTGAGTCAGGACCTGCTGGAACTAGCATAAGGTAAGGCCGGGGTTGGGGAGTAACTCAATGGTAGGACACTTGCTTAGCATACACCAGATTCTGGGATCCATCCTTAGCATCACAATCCACCAAATCAATCAAACAACAAAACTAGCAAAAATAGCAGAACAGTACAAAAAAAAGGATGACAGAAAAAGTATGTCACTGAGTGAAATTCTGTTGCCAGTTCCTCTGTTCTGTTAGCCATTTAGGCGAGCCTGAAGGTTTCCATACCATGCTTTCTGTCCTGCACCTACTTCACGGCAGACACATCTAGCATTCTTTCCCAAACTGCTTGTGTTCCTGACTCAAGTCATGCAGATCAAACATAGATGTAGCAAAGTGCTTGGAAGTGCTTTAAGGCCCATGGACATGTTTTGTGTATCAGAAACTATATTTATGTGTTACATCAACTCTCCCCCAACAGAAAGACATTGATTTTTTTTATCTTCTCTAGAAACATTCTCTACAAAGACAAGCACCTTTTTCCTGTTAGAGTTGCCAATAAGTCTGAGGCCATTCTGTTCTGAGACATTTTTAGAGATGTTTGGGAGAGCCCCTCCAAATTTTGAGTTACTACTAAGTCAGTTCCATAGTCTCAATCCTGTAGCACAGAGACCAAAAACTTAAATCTACTTCAACTGCTTAGTGTCTGTTTTAGGCTCCAAGGTTCAAAATCTAACTTGGTAAGTTGGACAGTAGGCAAATATTGTTTCCCACAAAGTCTTCTCGACTATAATCTTACTCATTGGTCTCCAGCTCATTAAAGGGCAGTGTCTGCATCTGTCCAATTTCTCCAGTCTTGAAGTTGAAGACATTCACTGTGTCCATTTCAACATCATAGATGTAGATTTTGGAATCAGGGCTATTGTCAACCTAGGAAAGAAAAGACGTAATGCTCAGGGCCTGGCGAATGCTTTAGGGCCTGTGCTCATGGGGCTGACACAGCTTGTACTTGAGGAAAATGCACCTGCCACCAGTCTCTGTGGCTTCCAGTCAATGGCATGCCAACAGAATAATTTCAATGCTTTATTAAGCCCACCAAAATAGTTCTTTAGTTACTACTTTGTAATTTCAGACAACTTAGAATAAAGTCTAAAAAGTTGTAGCTGTTCTTAGTTTTGACTAGAAATTTAAAAAAAGAAAAACTGGGTCTCAGTACGTAGCCTTGGATGACCCAGACCAGGTTGGCCTTGAATTCAGAGATCTGCCTGCCTTTACCTCCTGAGTGTTGGGATTTAAGGGGTGTGCCACCATGTTCAGCCTGAAGATATTTTCTTAGCTGAGACAGACTAACCAAGGGACTCAAAAGGAATCTGGATTTATGGCAAAAACGACATTTGTACAACTGAATACAATTGATAGGAGTGAGGATCATTTCCATTTGGCAGCTGACACACAAAGTCCTGAGTGGTATTTCTAATGAAGGCGGGTGGCTCCTGCTGTGCTGTCTGCCGCCCACAGCACGGAGGCGCTTCCAGGTTCCATTCTAAATTCACAGAAGCTCTGTTCACAAGGGCAAAATATGGACAGTTACTAAGTGACCATCAATGGATTAATGAAGAAAATGTGGCCTTTTCAAAACAATTCAGGCACAGAGAGAATGAAGCATTGACATATGCTACAACATGGATGAGCCTCAAACACTACAGTGGGTGAAAGAAGCCAGAATCAAAAGGCCACACATTCTATGACATGTCCAGAACAAGAAAATTCAGAGACAGTAAGCAGGCCTGTGGTTGCCAGGATCTATGATGGGGAATGGGACTGGTAGGCAGTTAATGGGTATGACATATTTCTTTAGAATGAAGATGTTTGGAACCAGATAGAGGGAGTAGTTGTACTATACTGCAAATGTACCAAGTGCCACTGGATTGCTCACTTTGAATGGCTAATTTTATGTTATATATATGACTCTCATTTCAAGGTTTTAGAGAGCCTATTTTAAGATAACGAGATATCAGCATGCCCAAAGCACCCTGAGCCTGTAACTGCTCAAGCAATGCTTTGAAGCGGAGGAAGAAAGTGGGAACACCCTGGCCCATGCCCCATCCGGCAGCATAAGCAGTGACAACAGGCTCACCTGAGGGTTCTCTGAAAACTGCATCTGGGCCCTGCCCCTCATAAGAGAATGCTCAGTAAGTGGCTTTGGAAGCAAAAGAAACCAAGCAGGTCCTAGGTTCAACCTTGGTTTCAGGCTCAGCTGCTCTGGGTTTTTTAGGCTCAGACCTTCACTGGTGATCCTGACTGCCCTACCTCATGATTACACACAAAGATTTCTTTAAAAAAAAAAAAAGATTTATTTATTTTACGTATGAGTGCCATGCATGGCTTTATGCCAGAAGAGGGCATCAGACCCCACTAGAGATGGTTGTGAGCCACCATGTGGGTGCTGGGAACTGAACTCAGAACCTCAGAAAGAGCAGACAGTGTTCTTAACCTCTGAGCCATCTCTCCAGCTCCAAACATTTCTTAAAACAAACAACACACCTTACAAAAAGAGAAAGAGATCTGATTCTGTGTGTGTGTATATTTTGCCTGCATGTTTGCATGTGTAGCACATGTGTGCCTGGTGCCCACAGAGGTCAGAAGAGGTGGTCAGACCCCTGGAATTTGAGTTAAGAACGGTTGTGAAGCATCAGGTAGGTACTGGAACAGAACTGAGGTCTTCGCAAGAGCAACAAGTACTCTTAACTTTTGAGTCATCTCTCCAGTCTCTACACACATGGATTTCTGAGGCTCAGGGAAGTTCTCGCCTCAGTTTCAAATGCTCCCTACCCCGATCCAGAGGACTCTCTACTAATGGGTCTCATGCAGCTGCCTGCCTCACACTGCGGCTACTTTGTGTCCTCATCTCCTTTTGTATTACTTTAACACCATTGTGGGATGCTCCCACTCTTTCTTCCCTTGTCGCAGGCAAGCTGCCTTAGGGTCAGGATGCTGAGCTGCAGACAAGCCGCCTTAGGGTCCGGGTCCTGAGCTGCAGACAAGCGGCCTTAGGGTCCGGGTCCTGAGCTAAAGACAAACAGCCTTAGGGTCCGGGTCCTGAGCTACAAACAAGCTGCCATTAGGGTCAGGATGCTGAGCTGCAGATATATTACATGTACATATAAAAGAAAGTGAGGAAAGGGAAGAACTGGGCTCAACCCCCCATTCCTCGCCTCCTCCACTGTGTCCACCAGCCTCTGTGTTCTGTTAATTCAGTGTCTTCCTCAGAGCTCCCACCAACGGGCACAATGTGAAAGGCAGCCAGCTCCTCAAGTCTCTAAGGCAATGATGAGGAGACTCATATCCAGAAGAAAACTTTATTCTAGCAGCATGAGAATCATAAATAGAATGTGAGTCCCTTAAAAAGACAAGATGAAATTTTGCAGAAACAAAAGACACTTAACAGCGATGGAAGAAACTGTCACCCTTCTTGTAACTAAGAGTTTGGCTGGGTGGCAAAGACAACAGGCAAGAAAAGGAGAGAAGGATCTCTGAAGAAGATACCACTGTTTCTGATGAAAACAACAACAACAACAACAACAAAAAAGGCAGGTGAGGATGTAAGAACAGAGAGTATAGGTCAGGTGTGTGGTGCAGCCTCTGCACTCAGGAGGCAGAGGCAGACAGATCTCTGTGAGTTCAAGGCCATCCTATTCGACAGAGTGAGTGAATTCCAGGACAGCCGAGGCTACACAGAGAAACCTTTTCTCGAAACAATGACAAAACCAAAACCAAACAAACAAAAAAACCAACCAACCAACAAAACAAGCAAAGAAACAAAAAAAGAGTGTCTCTGGAGAGCCGGCCCTACACCTCCACAATAAAGTGGGCAGCAAAATAGAGCCAACCCCACTCATTGGTAGATGTGTAGGCGAACCAGGCCAGAAGTTGTAAGCATAGTAGAGTTCCCCCATTATTCATCTGTCATGTGGCATCATGGGCAGGGGAGAGATGTTACTCCCCCACCCTCCTGTCCATCAATGCCCAAGGCAGGTGGGAGAGCTGGCCCTGCCCCCATCAGCTGCAGCACTTAGGAGAGTGGCCCCCAACACACAGCAGGACAACACAGTAGAGCTGACCCTGAAGGTGTAGGTGTGGGGGATCTAACCAAGGACGTGAAAGCAGGAGAACTGGCCCCACCCCTTGCTCATTGGTGCAAGGGGTGAACTTGCCAGGACAAAGCAAGAGAGCTCACCCTGGTGGTGAGGACAAGGGAGAGCTGGCGGGCTGACCAGCTCTGTAACTACTCAGGCCCAGAACCAGGGTTATGGGTCGGCCCATGCCATCAGCCATCCCATTTGTCATCTCCTGGAGCGCGTGAAGGGACCTGTCCTGCAGACCCAAAGCTGCAGAATTTCCATGACACAAGGCAACATCAAGATAACCAAGAGGAGTTTCAGTGAGGGTCCAGCATCAACAGTGTAGCAGAATACCAGAGGCCTTGAACCAGACCGATGACTCTTTGCACTGAACATTTGCAGTAAAGAGATGTGGATAAAAGGGTTTACTGCGTGACTCACTGGCTCACATTGCAGTTTTCATGACAAGATTTTTTTTCCTTTCCCCTTTTTTTCTCTTTTCTTTTTTCTCTTAAATTTTATTTTATTTTGTGGGGGGAGGTTGTAAGGGCAGACACGGTGGATACGAAGGGATGGGAAATGAATGGGATGGAGATGCACGATGTGAAAGACACAAAGAACACATAAAAACAAACAACAACAGTAACACTGAAAACAGAGTGTGTGCCAAGATGGAAGCAGGCAGGAGAGACCCGATGGAAGGCAGGAAATCGAGGAGGGAGATGAAGCAAGGAGGGGCTAGACAGAAGGCAAGACATAAAGACCCAAAAGACCTACTGAGGAGAACCTATCCAGGTAGAGCACCTGACTATGGGCCTGTGAGAAGCCAAAGGCGCAGCCCCTCTTCCAGGGAGGTCCTTCATATGGACTAGCAGAAGGCCAGCAGGGAAGTCAGCCTTACCTTGCTAAGGAGGATGCTAATCTTGTTCCCGTTGGCGTTGCATCTCAGAGAAGTGATGTTCCCCACATAAGGAATCAGTTGGGCCAGGTTCTTGCAGCTGCAGTGTACTTTTGCTTCCCTATGTGAGGACAGGAGAAGAAGGAACGACCTCAGCATCAGGCAGAGGTCCCTTCCTGGCACCTTTCTACTGATCACAGAAATTAACTTCTCTGACTGCTCTGACTCGGCCTACGGATTCTGTTCAGCTCAATGCTTCTCACCTGGTGCACTGAATCCCTAGCACAGGGAAAAGGGGGGTAATTTTTAGAACCAATGAATAGTATCTTCTAAATTAGAAAAAAAAGAGGTGTCACATGAGGTAAGAACCTGAGATTTTTGACACTGTTCTAACTTTTTTGTCTACTAAATTATCTCATAATTTAAAAGAAAAAAACTAATACTTCTATTTTGAAGAAAATGGTACCTTCTGGAAAGATCAAAACTTTCAAAGTGAGCTAAATCTGTCCCTGCAACCAGGAAAGTTCCACAGACATCTAGGAAGCAGGGGCTCCCCTCGGTCTCAGAAAACAGTAGAAGTTGTTTGACAGTTCCCTGGGGAAAGAAGAACAAGTTTAGCTGTACACTTCTACAGTGCCCCATTTCTCTCCTAAACAATTCATCTCCTGTACTCCACTGTTCACCCAGTCAGTGATTACTAATGGGCCGGTATGCATTTAAACTAGGGTTGGTTCCATGGGAAGACAGGCCCCTGTCTCAGTACTGTCTTGGTGCCACACGCCTCAGGTCAAGGATCAAATATATGCCAGGCAGTGGTGATGAATGCCTTTAATCCCAGCACCAGAGGCAGGCGGATCTCTGTGAGTTCGAGGCCAGCCTGGTCTACAGAGCTAGTTCTAGGATTGGCTCCATAGCTACTGAAAAACCCTGTCTCAAAAAACAAACAAACAAACAAAAAAGGATCAAAGATACATAGGGCACTCAGCTGAGAAGGATCTATGGCCACATACAAGATAATGGAATGTAGCAAGGATAGACGGATGGTGACTTGTCCCTGTAGGTTAGTCTGGGTGGGCATTGTGTTAAAGCTTCAAAGACACTTCTCATGTTGTCAATGTTAGGTGCATGGCCATCTGGGTGGTAAGATGAGGAAAGGATGCTCTACCAGGATGTTTGCCTCATTCTGGATATGCCATTTGTGGAAGGCAATTCACAGAGCTCCACACTTATAACATATTCATGTTTTCTGTATTTTATATTTCAATAAAATACTTAAGAAATTCATATTTTTGGGCAGTGGTGGCGCACGCCTTTAATCCCAGCACTCAGGAGCCAGAGGCAAGTGGATCTCTGTGAGTTCAAGGTCATCCTGGTCTACAAAGTGAGTTCCAGGACAGCCAGGACTGTTACACAGAGAAACCCTGTCTAAAACACAAAAACAAAAAGCCAACAACAACAAAAAAGAAATTACTGTCTGTTCTGGGGGCAGTGTTTAAATGAGGTGACAGGAAGACCCAGCTATCAGCAGGTGACACATACTGAAAGACAAGTCTGGCACGGCTGCAAGAGCGAGCAATGGAGAGTGCTGTATACTGGGAGGGTGGGCAGGCGGAACAGAGGCCATATGAGCACATCATGCAGACAAGAAGGCAGTACTCTCCAGCTCAAGTTTACCCACTCCTGTTCTGCTTCCACAGTTTCCCCTTCTCAGGTTCCACAACAAATCTAGCCTGTATTCAGGAAGAGGAAGTACACCACTTCTTTCTCTGGGAGAGTCCACTACCTCTCACGACTCAGTCTGAACCAGGCCCTCAGAGTCTCCTCTGGTTATATCTCCAGGACTCCATCACCCTTCACCAACTCCCCAGTCTTTTCATTATGTAAGCACAGAAGTTATATTCTAATGAAAACCCATACAAACAAACCAAGAAGAGGCAACCCAAAATCTATCCTACTCCTGCTGACATCAACATCAGCTCACCAAGCTCCTGCCCCACTTCCATTCTACCCAGGGCTCTGGCTCCAGCCTTGACCACGTGTGACCCATACGTTGACCCTCTCTAAAGGTAATCGTTGGGAGCTGCAGACCCTCAGACCCTGAACTTTCTATGACCCCCCTGCCTGCTGTTTTTCCATGCTTGCAGCTGCTCTGGGCATAAAACCTTCATGAGTTCCTGATAACAAGAAAGTGGGTTCTGGTGGGTTTGCAGTAGAAAATCCCGAGAGCTAGGGCATGGTCACTAGTCAAGGAGAGCATTATATAAGCTGCCTTGGAACATAAGAAAATAGGCATTCTTTCTTCAAGAGTGACCCGCTGCTCTGTGTGTTTTTTAATCCCCAAGCCCTTGCCCAACCACGGTTTCAGGTGGTGCAGGTTTCAGGTGGTGCAGGCGCCACAGGTAATGGAGCAGGGAAATAAAAAGGAAGTATCTGAAGACACCTTATCACTGAGCCAGACATTAACTGAGCCACACACTTGCCTCCTGAAGAGAGATATGGGTAGGAATGAAAGAGACCACTAGCATTTCCTTACTGACCACAACCAACACACATGCCTTCTGTATAAAAACAGCAGACAGGCTGGAGGTGTGGCTTAGTGTACAGTGTGTGCACGAGGTGTGGGTTCTATCCAAACACTGTACTGAAAAACAAAACCAAAAGGAGGAGGAAGAGGAGGAAAAGGACCCAACTTCATCCCAATTGTTCCTATAAACAGGCTCCTTAGCTGTTTCCAATTTCCTTCATAGTCTGACATCTGCAGGTCTCCACTCTGATACAGCTTCCCCTTAACCTGTCATGGAAAACAGAGCCTTCCTCTCACCTCCATGTCCACAACTGACACCCCATGCTCAACTGCTGAAGTCAGAGTGCAAACACTAAAGGACAAGAGAAGCACAGGAAGGAAGGAGACACTGCACTGGATGTAGAGTGTCCAGTAGCCTTGGCCTCCTGCCTTCTGGCCTCTCTGCTCTCTCAGACCTAGAGGCTTTAGGAAAACATGGCAGCACAAGCTCTACACCAGCGCCCATTATTTCTTCCCAGGAGGGTGTAGGGGCCACATGGTGCATCCTCCCCACATCTTCACAGTTCAGTCCCACACCAGGGGTTCTTCCTGTCCCTTCTCAGCTCAGTCTTCACTCTGGCTGCCTGTGACCTAGGTAACAACCTTATAAGCAGCATGTGAGGTACAAGATCATGGATGTGGCAACAACAGTGAAGAACATGTGTTCCAAGAAACAACTCAAAATCCCACTTAAAAATCACACCAGGGCCAAGGAGATGGCTCAGCTGGTGAAGTGCTTGCGCCACAAGCATGAGGATCTGGATTTGGATCCTGGAAACCCACATAATGCTGGGCATACCAACATGCCCCTGAATCCCAGTGGTGGTCAGATGGGAGGCCAAGACAGGCAGATACTTGGTAGACTGTGGGTCAGTTAGCCTGGCATATATGGTAAAGTTCTAGATCAATGAGCCATCCTGTCGAGACAGAGGATGAATACCTGATGTTGTCCTCTGACCCCATGTACACCAACCATGCACGTGTGCACATACAGTCTTTCCTTTCTTTATCCTCTCCCTCTCCTCCCCATCTACTCCCACACACATACTCAACTGACAGATAAAACCAGAGACAGGATCTCAATCTTGTCAGAATGTTGCTACACATGATGGGTTGAACAGCTGCCTCCCAAAGTCCCTTTTCTTAAAACTCTACTATAAAAGACCTTTTGCAGATGTAAGTAAATCAAGGATTTGTTTATTTTTATGGTTCTGGGGATGTACCTAAGGGCTCTACACAGTCTATATACTCTGTATTAATCCACAATTGCAGCCCCAAGACTTTTGAGAAGAAATTATTCTGCGTTAGTCCTAAAACCACTGACAAGTCACTCTGTTTTCTATGCTCTGAATGGAACCCAGGGCCCCTCCATGCTAGGCACATAGTCCACCACTGAACTGTATACCCTAGTCAAAGTGTGGCTTTTTTTGCTTGTTTTAAACATTTATTTATTTTATGTGTATGACTGTTTTTTTGTTTTGTTGGGGTTTTTTTTGGTTTTGTTTTTCGAGACAGGGTTTCTCTGTGGCTTTGGAGCTCTTATAGACCAGGCTGGCCTCAAACTCACAGAGATCTGCCTGCCTCTGCCTCCCGAGTGCTAGGATTAAAGGCGTGTGTCACATGTGCCCAGCTTGCATATGAATGTTTTAATCACATGTATGTCTGCATACTACATACATGCCTGGTGTCCTTGGAGCTCAGCAGAGAGCATCAGATGCCCTGGAACTGGAGCTATGGATGGTTGCGAGCCACCCTGTGGGTGCTAGGAACAGAACCCAGCCCTCTGTAAGAATAGTTCTCTTAACTGCTGAGCCATCTTTCTGGCTTCTGAAAGTGTTTCTGTCAGACATGAAGAGAAGACACAGATGTAGAGAGATGCCATGTGAACAGAGCAGAACACAGGGGAACCTCTGCAGACCAAGAACACTGGGGACTGGTAGCACGACTGGCTCCTGGAAACTGTGAGAGGCAGGAGCAGATTCCCTGGAAAAGTTTTCTGAAGGAGCTTGCCCAACCAACCTAGATTCAGAATTTAATTTCCAGAACTGTGAGAGAACAAATTTCTGTTGCCTTAAGTCAGTGGTTTGTGAAAATCTGTAGCAGCCACAGCAAGTTAGTATCATCTCAGTCCTGGGTTATAGCAAGCCATAGTGGGATGCAGACAGGCGAGATACCTGACACAGATGCTGTGCTGGAGACCCATCACTGTAAGAGGCCAGCACCGTGCCCACCTTGGCCTCACCCTCACGCTCACTTAGGGGGATGGCTCATCCAGAAATATCATCTAAATTGATAGCACAAAACCTTCAGGAGGTTTTTGAATCAGTGAGCATTTCCTCCCATTTCATAGCCCAGTACAGTCAAGGTCTAGGGAAATGGACTCTTCCCTGAAAAGCACCCTAATCCTGCCTCTCCATTTCAGAGGTCACAGCATAGATGGGGAGGCCACACCAGAGCCCATTTCCAGTGAGTCACCTGATTGGAAATAGGATTCAGAACACAAGACAGCATTTTCAACTCAGCTGTGACTTTACCACCAGTCACTGCCAATGGTCACTGACCTGCCAGGTCCGTACTTGAATTCGGTTTGGCTCCACCGTATAAATGTTTTCGTCGTGCATTGCTAACACTGACGTTTCACACAGGAACATCCCTGAAATGAAAGATGAACATCAAAACAGCATCAGCACGATAGACGTCCCTTGTGTGGAATCTTCAGTCAGCGCAGTCCTTATGGTAGCTCCATGAGCAGATCTGAGCTCCATGAATCTTACAGATGAGCAGAACAAGATTCCAGAATAAAAAAGGAAAACAAAACACAAAAATAGTACAAACACTAAACATATAAAACCAATACCGGGCGGTGGTGGCGTAAGCCTTTAATCCCAGCACCCAGGAGGCAGAGGCAGGTGGATCTTTGTGAGTTCGAGACAAGCCTGGTCTACAAGAGCTAGTTTCAGGACAGGCACCAAAAGCTACAGAGAAACCCTGTCTCAAAAAAACAAACTAACAAATAAATAAATAATAAAAAATAAAACCAAGAAACAAGCCGGGTGGTGGTGCACACCTTTAACCCCAGCACTTGGGAGGCAGAG
>LOJH01011442.1:0-26469 GCA_001685095.1 Ellobius talpinus
TCCTTCCTTTCTTCTCCATCTCCTCCTTTCCTTCCTTCAGTCCATCCCTCCTTCCTTTCTTTCATCCTTCCTTTCTCTTTTTCTGCAGCAAAAGTATCAACTAATTCTATAAAGGAATCAGTCGTTTTAATACAGATAGCATGGTGATTTACCACACAGTTAACAGTCTTGGATAGAATTTAGCATTCTATGCAATGAG
Source organism: Ellobius talpinus (assembly GCA_001685095.1). NCBI lineage: Eukaryota > Metazoa > Chordata > Mammalia > Rodentia > Cricetidae > Ellobius > Ellobius talpinus. Next base: position 200 of record LOJH01011442.1, read on the forward strand.
GTAAAAAAAAAGTACAGACGTGAGGAAGTTAAATACTTGGCTTGTTTCAAAACTGAAAGATGCCACTGATTAGAATTATTACTATTTTCAGAACCATTGTCCGATAGCTGTAGTGTGTGAGAAAATGACCTTTTCCTCAATACTGCTGCCCCTTAAGCATAGAAACGGCCTCTGAACAGTTCAGAGCCCAACAACAGCATGACACTGAATTTTACTATGAGGTGAGTAGGGAGCTCAAAGTATTTGAAAATTTAATTTTCAGTGAGGTTCAAGTAAGTTAGAAAAGGGGTACAGCTCTGCAGCAGATCTCACTTTGCCCTTCCCAAATACCAGACACCCTGCTGTCAATTAAAAGTCTGCACACTTTCACTAATGTGCTCAAAGTCTGGCCTCAGATGTAGTTATCACGACAGTCATTGGGACCAACACATCCAACCATCACTTGACTCTTGTCCAAGGTCCCGCAAGTTCAGCAGTAACTGAAAACTACAAAACGGTACTATGAAGACATGGCCCCCAGGGGAAGCAGGCCGCTGTATTTGCTTCTAGCTTCATACAACATACTTTCGTATACAACATACAAAATGATCCGGGTGACCACTGTGTCTCTGTGGAGAATACTACCTTTGTAAATTGGGAGCTCAGAATGAAGGGGGCTGCCCCGTGCCTGTGTTTTGCAGCTGGCAGAGCACTGGCAATCTATCAGAAAACACCTGGAGCCTGACAACTTGTCCAAAGCCGAGGCCGTCAGCAGCTTCCTGGCCTTCATTCAGCACCTCAGGACTGCAAAGAGAGAAGAGATCCTGCAGATTCTGAAGGCAGAGAAGAAAGAAGTGCTGTGAGCCCACATTATTGCTCAGGGTTGTCTGTCAGGAAAATGGTTTTACACTCTTACTGTCTTTTTATTATTTTAAAAAATTCATTTACTTTATGTGTATACATACACTGCTGCATGTATGTATGTACACCATACGTTCCAGTTGTCTCTGGAGGTCAGAAGAAGGTATTGGGTCCTCTGGAACTGGGGTCACAGGTTGTTGTGAGCTGCCGTATGGATGCTGGGAATTATACCTGGTTCTTCTGCAAGAGCCGCAGCACCCTAAATCCCTGAGCCGTGTCTCCAGTCCTGTTGGGTTTTGCTATGTAAGAAGGACCCCTTTCAATATTCTTTCCTACCTGCAAACCTGTGCTTCTGCTGGTCTACACTTTCTAGCTGCTGTGCCACGGGTCAGTAGCATAATGCTCACTTGGCCAGAAGTACACCAGTTCTCATACTGTTTCTCATGACTGTTGTTTTGCGTCCATGAGTCTAAATTAGTGCTGGCTCGGCTTTACAATCATGCTCTGGTATGGGAGTTGCCTCACTTCTATGGAATTGTGTTCTCAAGCTATTAATCAACTTTGTTTTGAGACAAAGTTTTGCTCTGTAGTCCAGGCTATCCTGAAACTTTACTATGTAGCCCAGCCTAGCCTTGAACCTGGGTTGATCCTCCTGCCTCAGCTTCCTTAGTGCTAGAATTACGGGACTGAGCCACTATGAGCGCGAGCTCAGTATGTAGTATTTATATTCATTATTCATATTCACATTCATTCATATGTTCATTGGCGTGGAAAAGCAGTTAAAAATTTTATCATGCCCAGACTCAAGTAACCAAAGATGTTTTTCGTGGCTAGTTTTTAACTAGAATCTTTCCGTGGAAGACAATAACACATTTGTTGTGTATAAAATAGAGCTATACCATGGTGTCTTTTTTTCTAAAGGGAAAACACTTTTCTCTTACTTATGAATTTAAAATAGTTATGCATTTTCTATCAGTAATGGTGCTTTGGTTAAACTAGGCGTTTGAGAAATGTGCATATTTACAAATCTAATTAGAGAAAAGTATTCAATCTGGCACTTCAGATTCTATGTGTTACTCACACAGAGAACATTTTGAGCCTAATTTGTGATTTTATTCACATAATTTTAACCTACAAATCTTCAAATTGTATTTTGCTTAGGCAAGCATAGTGTAGCAGTTTGTATGTTCTGAGAAAAGAGAAAGAGAATTAGAGAAGTTTAAGTAGAATCAAAGAGGTCTTTTGAAGAATGTATTCTTCAAAATTTTTCAGTAATTTTGAAGAATTATTCATACTTTTTGTTCAAAGGAAAAATGTACTTCTTTAGGAAGTTCAAGTTAATGAGTGACAGATTTGTAGCAATCCCATTGTAAGCACTGGTACCTGAAGAGACACCTGCTTTACAGGCCTCAGCTGGTGGATGCTGTCACCTCCGCTCAGACTCCAGACGCCTTGGAAGCCATCCTGGACTTCCTGGATTTCAAAAGCGACAGCAGCATTGTTCTCCAGGAGAGGTTCCTCTACGCCTGTGGATTTGCCTCCCACCCCGACGAAGAACTCCTTCGAGCCCTCCTTGTAAGTCAGGGATACTGGAAAGACAGTGACCCTGGACTCCTAAAATAAAAAATGATAAACGCAAGTTCCTGGGGTGTAGGGAGGCCTCAAAGTGGATCCAGTCAGACGAGGCCAGAGAGTGAGCCCTCCTAGAATTCACATTCTGAGTTTGCTGGGCTCTTTTCTGTGCATCAGTCAGCAGCAGCACAGCAAACCTTTTCACTTAGGGTCTTCGCAGGCCTAGTGACCATCACAGCCTATGCTTTATGACAGTCTGACGATTATGGCCACCTATCTTACATCTGACAAAGAAGAGAACACTAGAGCCGAGAGTCTATGTGATGCTTCCATAAACAGTTAAATTACTTTCACTTCAAAACTCTTCATCTGTTTCTACATACACATTGATGTCCCTGGTTCATATAAAGACTCGACTAACCTGAATAATCAAACCCCTGAACCCTGAGGGGTTCACAGACTGGAAATAAGATCACCTTATAAGATCGGAAATTCTAATAATCCTTCATGCAAAACTAGACAGCACGTTTTTAAGCGTCTCAAAAAAATTCTGGGTTTGTTGTCTAGAAACACAATCATTTCCCTAGATGCATGTTACTTTATTAACTGAAAGTGTCCCTTTGGAATGCTGAAGTGTTCTGATGGCCTATTTGATCCCTGCTTGTCCACAGAGTAAGTTCAAAGGCTCGTTTGCGAGCAACGATATCCGAGAAACAGTTATGATCATCATCGGAGCCCTTGTCAGGAAGCTGTGCCAGAATGAAGGCTGCAAGCTCAAAGTAAGTGCCACTGGCCCATGTCCTGATGTCCAGAGTGCCCAATGCAATCCCGCACGGCCAGCACGGCCACTCCCCAGCCCTCAGCTTCCCTTTTCCTTTTTGTCTAGCAATCATTCTTGTACTTAAAGTTGAGCTGCTCATTAGCTTTCTTGTTTATTTCTGTCTCTCACCGGAGTATAAGCTCCAGACAGTGATGAATCTTTATTTCTCAACACCAGTTGTTTAAATGATTCCTAGTATAAAGGTTGTACTCAATAAATACTCTCTAGAAAGCAAATCATCCATCTTCCTCCTAATACGTTTTTGTTAACAGTCCTCTATGTACTCAGGCATTTTTTTGTCTTTGTTTTTATTTGTCTTAGACAAAGTGTATGTGTGTGTGTGCGCGCGCGTGCGTGCGTGCATGTGTGTGTGTGTGTGTGTGTGTGTGTGTGTGTGTGGTGNNNNGCGTGCGTGCATGTGTGTGTGTGTGTGTGTGTGTGTGTGTGTGTGTGGTGGAGCTTAAACTCGTGGCCTTGTACTTGCTAGGTGAGGACTCCACTACTGAATTTCATCTGTAGCCTTGCCTGCTTTTGAAACGGTCTCACTTGAATTTGCTCAAGCAGGCATCAAACTTGTAATCCCCTACCTCAGACTCCCAGGTGCTGGGATTACAGTGTGTAGCCACATTCTGCCTTCTCCCTATGGTCTTTTCTAGGTGTTTTGCAGTTTCAGATCTCAAGTTTAAATCCTTCTTTGATTTTGAGCTAATTCTTGTATGGGAATTAGTTAAGGGTCCACATTCTTTCTTCTGTATGTGAATGTACATTTTTCTCAAAGCCATTATTGAGGACACTATTTTCCCCTATTGCATATTCTTGGCATTTTTGTGGAAAAATCATTTACCCATAACTGTGTAGACTTATTTATTCCAGACTGATACCACAGGCTGTTGTTTCTATAAATTTATACCAGCTCCATGCCATTTTTGTGACTGTGGCTTAGTACTGTATTTTAAAATATAGTAAGGTGATGTCTCTAGCTTTGTTCTTTTTGTTCAGTTACTTTGGCCATTCAGTGTCTTTTTTATTCTATACAGATTTTAGAGTTCTATTTTTTTAGTTCCATGAAGAATGTCATTGGTATGTTAATATGGATTGCATTGAGTCTGCAGATGGCTTTGGATCACATACACATTTAATGATATCGATTCTTCCAATATGGAATATCCTTTACCTATCAGTGATATCTTCAATTGTTTAAATCACCATTTCCTAGTGTTCAGTATATAGTGTCTCCCTTCTTGGGTTATAAATACTCCTCAGTATTTTTGATGCTGTTATAAAAGGGCTGCTTTCTTAGCTTCCTTCTCAGACATTACATTGCTGATTTTTGGAAACACTACTGTTGTTGGTTGACATTGCGTCCTGCCACTTTACCAGGTCCATTTATCAGTTCCAGCAGTGAGATGGTGGACTCTGTAGACTTTCCTGGCTTTAAAGTCATCTGGCCATGAAACATACTTATTTTCCTACTTAATGGCTGTTATTTTTATTTCTCGGCTAGTTATTGTGGCTCGGACTAAGCACACTGATGAATAGTAGTGCCCGACTAAGCACACTGATGAATAGTAGTGCCCGACTAAGCACACTGATGAATAGTAGTGCCCACTGAACATTCTTGTCTTGTTCCTGAGAAACCTTCAGCTTTTCACTGTGTAGTGTGCTAGCTATGAATTCACCACCTATGGCTTTTATCATGTGGGACATTCCTTCTACACCTAATTTGTAGAGTGTTATCAGAACTGGAGGTACCTTTTGTCTCATTTCTCTTCTGCATCTGTTGAGATGGCCATATTGTTTTGGCCTTCACTCTGCTGATAAGGTCGGTTGCATTTGTTGGTTTGCATATCTCAGAGGATATCCAATGTATTATTAAGCATATGGCTCAGATACATATGCTTGCCCCAAGTGGAGCTTGGGTTTCAATAGCATGCATTTCAAAGAAAGTCAGGTGTTTCCTTGTTGACTTTGTCTGGGTGACCTGTAAAGTCCTGTGTGTTTCTTGGGTTGCAGTGTGTCCCCTTTCATATCTCAGATGCTCTGTTGTTGCATGTGTGTATGCCTATACTTCTTATTGTTCTCTTGATGACTCAACCCTTTACCACAATTGAATGATCTTCTTTGTCTCTTTTGAGTGATGTGTATAGTATAGTTCTTGTCCTTAGAAGTTGTGGGACTCTATAGCTTCTTCCTTGATTGGAACTTTTTCTGTGATTAGTGCAGTCTTCATATGTGAGTTTTGGTGATATGAATTTACTTGCTACCTATCACCTAGAACTTTGTATCTTAGTCATATTTGCTAACATGTCTTTGCTTGCCTGAGTAGGCTATCAAATTTCTCATCTGTTCCATTAAAAAAGAGAAGAATTCACTTCATAAATAAACATAACTAAATATGGAAAAACAAGTGGATTAAAGTCTAGTAATATCTGTAGATGGAACCTGTGTGCTTGTTTCCCAGACCCGAATAATCACACAGAAATTATATTAATTATAACACTGACCAATGGCTTGGGCATATTCTTAGCTAGCTCTTATATCTTAAATTAGCCCATTTCTATTAATCTACATATCACCATGAGGCTGTGGCCTACCAATAAGGTTACTGCATTTTTCTCCTTTGGCAGCTAAATGGCGTCTCTTACTTAAGCTTCTTCCTCCCAGCATTCAGTTTAGTTTTCCCACCTAGCTCTATTCTGCCTTGCCATAGGCCAAAGCAGCTTCTTTATTAAGCAATGGTAATAAAACATATTCACAGCATACAGAGGGGAATCCCACATCAAATATCCATTAAAAGCCTGTTTTCCTATTTTACAAGGTTAAAATGCTGAATATATACAGCCCCTTCCTCCCTATTCTTATTGTGAGCTAGCGTCAGTCTTTATTTTTTTCTGCTAAAGAAAGACATCACTGTTTTTTCCTTCTAAATGCTTGCTGTTAAAAACCATATGGAGGATCATTCTTGAAACCAAATGGTTCCACAGGAAGTAGCTGAAGATAGAATGCAGGATAGGCATTCAAGAAAGGACCACAGGGACCACAAGGATGCTGAACATGATTATCAGATTTGACAGAAATAAAATTTAGTATTGCATCTAAGATATTAAAAAATGAAAGATCTCTATATTTCCAACTTCAATAGTTATTAAACAGCTGATTTTTTTTTATCAATTTCTGTGTTGAACATTGTGGCTAATGACAAAATCCACACATAAAAGCACCCAGTCAGCATTATTTACTGAGCATTGACTTTATACTAGGCATGATAGCAACCCTTTAATATAAAGATACACAGAATATCATACCACCCCCAAAGGATTCCTTGTCAGTTTATCACCTACAAAAATACCAATACAGTGAGACCCCTGCCAATGGGGATTCTCCATTGGAGACTTAACCAGCCATAGGTTGAAAACAGGGAGGGGAAATACCTATGCAATGGCCATGTATCTAACACAGATAGCCATTCACACAACAGCCATGTTATATGGAAAACAACAAATATTCTAGAGATGGCTCAAGTAAGCAAAAGTATGCAAATATTGTTTGATTTTGTATAAGGATCCCAACACCCATGAATTACCAGGAGGTCCAGGAGCCAACCCATTGGATGCTGTAGTATTAAACCATGAACTAAGGGATCTGGGTATATGGATCCACAGTTGTCTTTTATTTGAGGTGTAGAGGAAGTTTTCTCCATGTAGAATAACTTAGCTTTCCTCTGGAAATGTGTTGACTTTGTGCGTTTGGAATGTGTTAAACACTAAATGCCCATTGTTAATTATGCTCTGCTTCTCTAGAACACATAAGCATGCATTTGAGAAGACTTAGTACCTTTAGCAAATTGTACTTGGCAGCCAAAGCAAGGTCCCTAAAAGTTGATGTGTTCTTATCTGAGTGTGTAGTTGGGCATTTGTCTGAGGTGTGTGGTGTTGTAGGCAGTGGTGGAAGCTAAGAAGCTAATCCTGGGAGGACTTGAAAAGCCAGAGAAAAAGGAGGACACCATGATGTACCTGTTGGCTCTGAAGAACGCCTTGCTTCCCGAAGGCATCCCGCTCCTTTTGAAGTATGCCGAGGCTGGAGAAGGTCCTGTCAGCCACCAGGCTACCACTGTGCTCCAGAGATACGATGTTTCCTTCATCACAGACGAGGTAAACACCTTAGCAGAAGGAGGGAAAAAAAACACTTCTGGTAAACCAAATGCCATCTCCTCTCAAGTCTCTCTTTTTTTTGGTTTTGGTTTGGTTTTGGTTTTTCTCCACCCCACCCCCCTTTGCTTAGAAATAACTCTTAAGTTGTATTTAAGGCTGTTCAAAATCAGCCTCACATTTTGAATGGATAATTCCTGTATCCTGAAACACAACTTCTTATTTTAAGAAACAAATTCTAGTAGTTGGCCAGGTGGCTAAATCCTCCTTAGAAATATCTTTGCTTTTGTGCATTTCAGAATGTTTTCAGCTGGCTGGATTGTGTGGTCTCACCTGCTCATGTATCGTGTTCTAGAAACCGCCGGCATTGTGATTTTTTTAGAGCCGGGAGTGCTTCAGTACAGAGAGTGTTTTCCACTGAGGATGCTCTCTGCAGCTGAGTGTCCTCTTGCCACTTTTGTATGAAAGACAGTTGGCTGTGAAGCATGAGGTGTGGGCTTTTAAGAAAGACCAACCTAGCTATCATTCTGGGTGGTTCTCTCCCAGTTGATTATTCTTGGATAAGTTATTGAACTCGTACAAGTCTGAGAGCAAGGGCAAGATTGGGAGACACAAAAAGGCAAGAAGCAATGAGAACCGAAGAAAATGGCCTGGTACACGTAGAATAAAGATTCAAGGGAGGTGTTGTAATCCCTTATAGAAAGCAGTCCTTGAAAGAACTAAAGTGGCCCTATGAAACCTGTATTCTCCTCCTGGGGGCAACGCTTCTGTGACCTAACTCTGGTCCACTAGATCCCACCTGTCTAGGGTCCTGCCACCGTACCACCACCACACTGATGGCCACATGTAAACTTTAGGGAGACACATTCAACCCATAGTGATTGGTGCAGAATGGCGAATTGGGGGATTGCGCATGAGTTGGGCCTGGGGATGTTTAGAAACTGTTTCTACTTTTAGTGTGCACATAAAACTGCTTTTGGAAACAGGCGCATTACATTTTCTATTGAGAAAGAGAGGAAGGGAATCTGAGGTACTATACTGTAAGAAAATACCAATTCCTATTCCCTTCTCCCCCCCCCAAATTCCCATCACTATGGCAGGGGCCTTGAGAGTCTATAGTAGATAATGCCAAGCACTGTTGCGACAACACAGGAACTGAAAACCCTCACAGTTGACCCAGTTTGCTCCTCATGCTGTGTCTCCCATGGGTTAGAGGATAGGGGCCTATGTGTTCACAGCAGTCATGAAAGAGATGCAGAAGGTATGGCAGCTCTTAACTGCCTCCGCCTAAGAGCCATTCACATCAGTTCTGTTCATGGTCCAAGCTAGGCTAGTCGCATGGAATCAGCCTAATTGCAAAGGAATCTAGCAAATGTAATCACACATATGTATCTAAATAAACACTTGCTATTTTCACGGCAATATCAATTTTTAAATTATTGTATTAATTTATTGAGAGAGAGAGAGAGAGAGAGAGAGAGAGGGGAGAGATCAGTTCTGTTCATGGTCCAAGCTAGGCTAGTCGCATGGAATCAGCCTAATTGCAAAGGAATCTAGCAAATGTAATCACACATATGTATCTAAATAAACACTTGCTATTTTCACGGCAATATCAATTTTTAAATTATTGTATTAATTTATTGAGAGAGAGAGAGAGAGAGAGAGAGAGAGGGGAGAGATCAGTTCTGTTCATGGTCCAAGCTAGGCTAGTCGCATGGAATCAGCCTAATTGCAAAGGAATCTAGCAAATGTAATCACACATATATATCTAAATAAACACTTGCTATTTTCACAGCAACATCAATTTTTAACTTGTATTAATTTAGAGAGAGAGAGTCACCATGGCACACATGGAGAGTTCAGAGAGCTACCATTTAAAGTCAGTTCTCCTATCCATCTTGTGGGTCCAGAGGGTTGAACTCATGTTGTCAGGATTGACCACAGACACCTTTACCTGATGATGCACCTCACTGTCCCTCCAATATCAACCTTAAACTCCATGGGTGTGCTGAGATTAAGCATCTTCTAATAGGTGAAGAAGACCTTGAACAGGATATACCACCAGAATCGTAAGGTCCATGAAAAGACCGTGCGCACGGCTGCCGCTGCTGTCATCTTAAAGAACAACCCATCCTACATGGACGTGAAGAATATTCTGCTGTCTATTGGGGAACTTCCCAAAGAAATGAATAAGTACATGCTCACCTTTGTGCGAGACATCCTGAATTTTGAAATGCCCTCAAGGTATGATGCATTCTGTATGCCTCTTCCTACTCAAGCCTATTTATATATTGATACAGTGCACACATAGTTAATAATCATGACCTGGTCATTACACAGGGTAGTGTTACCTAAATCCAACGAATGTCAAATTTCCCCAAAGAAACTCTTTAGTGAGTCAGATGAAACAGCGTGCCTTTCACTGGTAGAGATTTGGAACTTGGGGTAGTATGGTAAATTATGTATATAAATAAGCAAATGTTCGGAATGTTTTAAAGTCTGATTGCACTTTCAACAGAACTATTTTTGTAAGTAGCACAATGAGACAAAGCATGTACTCAACAAATGCTCTTTCATCTTAACTTTTCAGATGTGGGGAATTTTGAAGACTTCTATCAATGACCCAGGGTGGCTGTTCCTTAGAGCAGAGGAAACAGGACTAGGATTGGCGAGAATGAAAGGACAAGGAAATCAGAATAAGAGGAAGGAGAGATTAGAAGCAGAAGGGAGGAGGACAAGGAGTAGAGTAAGAATGGATAGAGGAGCAGGGCAGTCAGAGGGAGGAGCAGGTAGGAGGCCGGGCATTTCTGGCCTGTGTGGCTCAGATTCTTGTGTTTCTTTGTTGCTCTGTGACACTCCTTGGAGGAGGCCCTGGCATACTTGATGCCTCTGCTCTGTGAACCTGGTAATCTGGAGACAGGAAGGAGGAGGTAGTAGGCAGAGAGCAGCCTAGGAAATGGAAAGAAGCCATTGTAAATGTTTACATCAGTCTCAGAAAAAAAAAGACACAAAAAAAACCCTGTAAAGCTGGAAGGGATGTTGAGGTTCGCCTTGCTTGATATGAACCTCTTTCCAGTGTAGGGGTGTGTTTCTCTTTTCTTTCTTTCTTTTCCTGGCAAGTGGTACCAGACTCCACTTGACTCTCCTCCTTGTCAGGAAGCTCACTGCCACTTGGCAACTCTGTGCCACTGTTGGGACTTCATTATTGTGTCTTCCTGCACACTGATGCCTTCATTGGCTCTGGTTTTATCTCTGGAGTACAGCAGAATATGTGCAGTGTTCATCCACATGGAAACCCTCTGAATATTTGACGGCATGACCTTTTCAGTTCGAAGCTAAGAATCTAGCAAGCTGCTGATACTGGCACATAGGGAGTTCCACTCCTTCTTGCAACGTGTTTCTACCTCAGACCTATTTTTTGGGGGGAGTGATATGTTGTAATTTTACTATTACTGATAAATTAGTATGACCAGTGAGAAACAAAAAGATCTCAGTGCTGATTCCGTAAACATGAACAAGCCTGAAGTAAGAGTGAACGTTTTAGAGGAGAGAGTCATCCTGCAGGCTTTACTGAGCTTTTCCTATGCTAGAAAATACAAAGCTAGCAATCCAGGAAATTTACTGTTCTGCATCATCTGCCAATGGTGATTTTAGAAGGTATAGAAAAAGTCAAGAAAATGTGTTCAGCCTCCTGTGTAGCGCAGCTTCCTTGAATTCATATACTATTTTAACAACACAACTATGATGATTCAAAGATGTGTTTTCTGCCCCAAGCATCTGTCAGTCAGCTGAAGACATCTCTTAACTGGGAATCCTTACCCTTTGTCCTTTTGACACCAAACTGTTTCGGCTATTTGAGGAATGAAGGGGACTGCCCTCATCTTGCGACTGATGCCCAGCTGGCACTTCTTTCAGTCTTGTGGCATGAGGAAAATGTGGCCTTCTTTTTATAACACTGAGGATTTGGTTGCATTACAATTTGATTTGGGAACCAGACATTGCCATGAATGAGAAGTCTTCTCTTCTGTGTTGCAGCAAAATGATCCGTCGAGTCCTCAAGGAGATGGTTGCTCATAATTATGACCGTTTCTCCAAGAGTGGGTCCTCCTCCACCTATACTGGCTACATAGAACGTAGGTGACACCGGAGAGCTCCCCCCATGCACCCCTCTCATTAGCGCTGCCGAGCAGTCGCTGAGCCCTGTGTTTTGTCACTAGGTAGTCCCCATGCGGCATCCACTTACAGTCTTGACATCCTGTACTCTGGCTCTGGAATTCTCAGGAGGAGTAACCTGAACGTCTTCCAGTACATCGGGAAAGCAGACCTTCACGGCAGTCAGGTACCCCATGGCCCATGAGTTGTCAGTGGTAGAAACTGCTCTGAGGACAGTGACACTCTGAGAGCAGTGTTATGGAATATGTCTGTAAGCTGATGGGGGCTTCTGTCATAAAGTTCCAAATCCAAAGTTGAAACCGAAGAAGTAGTTGGTTCGCTTCACTTCCCAGACATCTGTCTGTAACTCCAAACACACCTGCATTGGCAGAATTGAAATTGAGGCAGGATTTGCTAGTCAAGCGTCACTCGCAGATATGTCCTGTGGGTAGTTCTGAGTATTTAATGTATTCGTGTTTGCCATTTTGTTCATCTCTGCAGAGACTGACTTCCCCTTACAAGAAACTTCATAACACAGTGTACAGCTCTTAAAGAGTTCATTCCTATTTCTCCAGTACTACTAGGAGAGGAAAGAATCAAGTGTCAGCAGTTGAGAGCTGGTGGAATTTTAGTCCAAAATTAAATGATGGTTTATCGTTATTGTACCATCATTTTAGTTCAATGACTATCAGATTATAACCTTCTCATCAAAGCTACTCAAGCTTCAAAAATGATCCATAGCTATGAAAAGTTGATTGCTCATCAATATGAAATGTCCACACCCTTCAATAGCACCCTGGTCAGAATCCCGTACCCTCCCTGCCGAGGCATTGCCATCTGCTCTCTGATATGCCCTGGAAATGCCAAACACACAGTGGGTAGCACCTGACTATGCAGAATGGAAAATATGCAGGATTCCTTACCTACTGGTCATCGGGGTGTGAACTTTCTCATGGTGTGACCTTATCTCATGGGGAGGGCTGAAACTGTGACATGGAGGGGTGTGAATGTGGCTTCTCAGAGTAGCGGACTGGGGAGCACTGCCCTTGCCTCTCCATCTAAGATGGCAGGTCCACTATATGAGACCAAGTGGGGAGATAAGCGTCTCAGATGGTGCCCTCCATTAGAATGCTTGTGGCCTTTGTAATCACAGAGGAAGCATTCGAGCCCAGCCTCTGCCTCACACTAGAGAATATTCACCTGTCTTCACCCCATCTAAGTGAATCAAATCTCCCATACAGCCAAGGGTTGTTGTGAAGATTACATGGCAAAAACTAATTTTCATTATGTTCAAGCACAGAGGTTTAGTTTTAATTCTTGCCTAGTTACAGAAGATATTTAGGTTTGGGTCCTGAAAACGTCCTCTTTGTAGCTCGGAGGCATCTCCATCATTACGGAGCAGTTGGGGAGCAGTGGTCCAACCTTGTATCCTTTTCTCCCCAGGTGGTCATTGAAGCACAAGGGCTGGAAAGTTTAATTGCAGCCACTCCCGATGAAGGAGAGGAAAACCTTGACTCCTATGCCGGCATGTCAGCCATCCTGTTTGATGTTCAGCTCAGACCTGTCACTTTTTTCAGTGGGTACAGTGATTTGATGTCCAAAATGCTGTCAGCATCTGGCGACCCTGTCAGTGTGGTGAAAGGGCTCGTTCTGCTGATAGATCATTCTCAGGTAACTCTCGACCTCTCTCAGCCTGCAAGTGTTTATTGAGTCCCCACACAGTGTGTGTATGTGTGCACGTGTGTGTACATGTATGTGTTTGTGCACAGTAAGCACGTCTTTCCACAGTCAGATCATGTGGAAGCCAGAGGTCAACCTTGGATATCTTCCCTAATTGCTTCCCAGCTTATTCTTTGAGGCAGCCTCTCACTGACTCTGGAGCATGCTCAATTATGCTGTGATGGCTGGATAGCAAGCCCCAGGGCTGCCCGTGTCTCTACTGCCCCAACACTGGGGTTATGGGTGTACACTACTGTGCCTTGGTTTTATGTGAGTGGTGGGAACTGAAATCAGGTCATAGGCTTGTGCAGCAGACACTACCCATCTGAGCCTCTCAGCCCTCCAGACACAATATAAACATGTCAGGAAAAACAAATTAGAGCTCCATGGGTCTTGGAGCTCACCCTCTAAGCATTCGGTCCTCTTTGCCATTGTCCCCCTTTCTCCATTGCTGTACATAAGTAACATGTGTTTCTCTGTTTGTTGCTTAGTGGAGAATGCCCGGGTGTGGCAGAGCAGAGGTGGCATTACCTGCATACTTGGCTCTCCTGCACTAACAGCTTGGTGTTTATCCTGAATGCAAGAGCAGAGCTAGCTGGCATTGTGATGACAATGATTATGAAAATCAGTGTCATCTTCATACCATCATACTAGTGAAGGCCTGAGCCACGGCTGACACCAGCCAATGTTTCAAGTTCATTCTTAGAGAGGCTTGCTCATCCGTAGAGAACAGAAGTGCTTTCAGTTCCTCGACCTTGTTCTCCAGGATTTGTGTGCAGTGCTCCTTGGCTCTAATCTTATAATACCCCTCTTTATGTGGAAGAGTTTCAGTGACTAGCACACTACGGGATTGAGGTGGCTTGCCCAGTTGGACCTTCTGAGAAACACAGGAGGGTTCATCGGAACAGCCTTGAGATGAGTGTCTGAGGCTTACATTTTTTCTTTAATGCTTATGCCTTAGTATAATAATATTTAAATAATATTTAAATTGGAACATTGCTAGGTAACATCTTATGGGGCATTGGTATGTACTTATTCATATTTATTATATTGAGCATTATACGGAGATTTCATTTAAAATTGACGTGCTGTGGGACTGGCCTCTTTTGTAAAGAACAGACCTTCAACAGATCTGAAGATCTTATCCGCTGTATCATTCTTCATCAAGGCACTACAAGGTTTCTGGTTTTTAGGTTCTGTTTATGAAGTCACAGGATTTAAGAGCTGAGGCAACTTTGGAAGTATCACATTTTGTTAAGACATGCCCCAAAGCATCAATGACTGGGATTAAATATTTGTCTCTGTCTTTATAGCTCCTTATGTAAATTCAAAGTAGACATAGATGGCAAAAAAAAAAAAAACCCAACAAAACGGTAGTTTGGCTTTATGTTGTAAGAAGCCTTTGGAAGTAGGCAGTCCAGGGTTAACAAAGAAATCCTCAGGGACCAGAATCTTTGCACTTCAGCTCAGCCTGACTAACTCACTGTGTAGCCCAGTCTGGTCTCAAACTCACAGAGATCCGCCTGCCTCTGCCCTCTGAGTGCTGGGATCAAGGGCGTGCGCCACCATGCCCAGCTTTACTATGACTTTAAATCACACCCTTGTCACCTTGTGACTGTGTGCTGACCATACCCCATCTGGCACAACACCCAGTCCTCCAAGGAAGGAAGAGGAGGACATAGAGCTGGACGGTCATCCAGAAGCCCTGGTAGAATGTCACTGACCAAAGTGGTGTCACGTAGCTATCTGTAGCTGCAAGGGAAGTCAGGTTTCACAGCTTTGCACTGGTGGAGATGCACTTTGAAGAAAAGCATGTTCCTCCCCGTGTGCATGAAGAGGAAAACTAGAGGTGCTGCTCATACTCTCCAACCCTCTAGTCATGCAAAGCAAACCCTCAGTGCTGGCAGACCCGTAAAGGACAGAGAGTGACTATTTCAGGCTTGAGAGCCAAATGCTCTTGATGCACCTATACAGCCTTTTGATTCCAGATGGAGAACACCCATCAGCAGGATAGTAAGCAAGGACAGCTGTGTTCCAATAAAATTTTATTTACAACAACAGCCAGTGGAGCAGAATTTCCTGCAGGCTATAGTTCGTTAATCTCAGACTTAAATTTTCTTGTATGGCTTTCCTATTCATTAAGATACTTCACCCTAGGCAAGGTGTGGTCTGTGAGCGATTGCCCTTTCACTGTTATACATAACCAGTATCTGTGTGTGGCAGGCTGAAGTATTCGGCAAAGCTGATGTTATTTCACAAATAAGCTGCCAAGGCCCTGGGCTCTGCAGAACACTCCAGCGATGCCAATCTAGCTTCAGAAGCACATACCACTCCAGGTCAAGTGCTGACATTGAAGGAAACATTGGCAGCTGGCAGCCTGTCACAGCCACCAGGGCAGATAGAATTACTCTCTCTCTCTCCCCCCTTCTCCCTCTTCTTCTCCCTCTCCCTCTCTTTATCTCTCTCCCTCTCTGTGTCTGCTTTTCTGTGTATATCTCTCTGTCTCTGTGTATTCTTGTGTGTGTGTCTGTCTGTGTGTATATGTGTTTGTCTCTGTCTCTTTCTACATGTCTGTCTGTCTGTCTCTGTCTCTCAGTGTGTGTGTGTCTGTCTCTGTCTCTCTGTCTCTCTGTGTGTGTATATCTACCTGTCTCTGTCTGTCTGTGTGTGTCTCATCTCATCTCATCTCTCTCTCTGTCTTTCTGCCTGTGTGTCTGTCTGTCTGTCTGTCTGTCTGTCTGTCTCTGTCTCACTGTCTCTCACTAGATTACATTTCACAAATGAGTGTCTGAGAACAAGGAACCTTGTTAGCCAGGAAATAACATATTTTCCTAAATAGAAGAAGCAATGAGATGAATTATCAAAAAGTCAGTGTCTATTCTATAAGAAATACCTTGCAGGTCATAGTTAAAAAGCAAAGGGATCAACCCCAAATTCAAAATTCTGGCACCTTCTTCTTCTAGTCCATAGACAAAATGTTAAATAAATGTATTCTGGGCCAGTTGAGGATGTACATTTATGCTCTATATTCTTTGCAGTGTTCCTCAGAACAGGCTTTCTTACAATGAGACACAGAGTTGTAACTATGTTTCCCCAGAACAGGCTTTCTTACAGTGAGACACAGAGTTATAACTATGTTTCCCCAGAACAGGCTTTCTTACAATGAGACACAGAGTTGTAACTATGTTTCCCCAGAACAGGCTTTCTTACAGTGAGACACAGATTTATAACTATGTTTCCTAAGAACAGACTTTCTTACATGAGACAGAGTTGTAACTATGTTTCCTCAGAACAGACTTTCTTACAGTGAGATACAGAGTTGTAACTATGTTTCCTCAGAACAGACTTTCTTACAGTGAGACAGAGTTGGAACTATGTGACTGCTGTAAAGAGCAGCTGAAAAGTCCCATCCTTAGACACCATCTGGGTGCAACCTCTCAGCCATCATTTTCCTGTCAGTGAAGAAATAAAATGGCTCCAGTGTAGTTCAGCATGATGTTTAAGTGACTTCTCACCTGTAAGGCTTTAGGCATACAGGTGCTCAAAATCTGTTAGTTCCACACATTGATTATCTTAAAGAAACACTGCACTGTATGGTTGAGTCCCTTTCACAGAGGCGGGGGTGGGCATGTTGGTTTGCTCTCAGAAGCAGATTCGGTAGAATTCTATGTGACTACCTATAAGAGCTTTTCCTTTGCAGGGAAGAAAAGGAATCTTTGAGAAAGCCTAAGTGTTTCTCCAGACCACTTGCAGTGAAAATGCCCTTCTCACACAGGCATTTTGACTGCTAACTGTGAAATGCTCTTTTCTGTGGCCTTGATGCTTTCACATCCAGCTAATGTACAGCCAGTGTGAAGGTCGGGATCTACCTCTTAGGGTCCTACTGGACTAGATGGATTAACAGGTCTCCAGATTCCCAATCAAGAAAGCATGCTGATGCAAGGCAAGGCGTATTCCTGAGGCAGGGTGTAGGAGTTACTTGGCAACAGGCATGGGCATGGCATGCAGCAGATGTCTGGTGTCTTCCATGGTTTTCTGAGGTTTAAGTACACATTCGAGAATGATTGTTGAGTTTTACAGGACAGGTTGTGGTTCTTTATATTTGTTACAGAGGATAACATAGCCCCTGTATCTTTGGGCAGCCACATTTTTGTCCTAGAGTAAATATAGCTTTAAGCATCCTTAGGGATGTTACCTCATGTGCCCCAACCCTGGTACAGAGCACTCAGGAGTGTCCTTCAGAATGAAAGCATTTTCATATCAAGGTCAAACTTTCTTATTCCACTTGGGTGTGAGCCAGTTCTCTGGGGTTTCCTGCTATGTTTGGTATTTCTGTTTGTTTGTAGTTCAGCGCAAACAGTGCAGCCCTTTCTCAAAAGTGCAGTCATGGCATTTTGTACCTGGCAAACACATGACTTTTCTGGTCTGCTCATGGCAGCTACACAAAGAAGTTAGTCATGCTCTTAGCTGCCAGGAACCCTTAACTTATTTGGAGGAATACCCACGTGAAGGATACAGAGCTGCATTCCCAGAATCCTGCTCAGATTCAGCCCTGCCTCAGAGCACCTGAGGCAGTCTAGCACAAAGCATCTTTAGCCAGCATCACCCCACTTAATGTGCATGAAAAGCATGGGAGTTACAGTCTAAATACAGGCAAACAACACAAAGCAGTGGCCTCCGGACTGTAAGAAAACCATCTGGGATGGGCTTTCTTTTTCAATGGCCATCATGCCTTTGGGAAATAGAGTGGAGTTTGGGCTTGGCTTGACCACTGTTTGGAGTCATTTCTGATGTCAAACAGCAAGGCACAGAAGCTTAGTTCAGTTGCCTTCCCTTTTTGTTCTAGCTCGGCCCAGGCAGTTCTGGAAACTTGGATACTGTACTGGGAGTTTTCATCCTGCATTTTTGTTTGCCAGAAGATGTCATTGCCTGTATTTGCCCCAACATAAAACCAGAGATGTACTTAAGGACTTGAAGAGATCATTAGACCAATCTTCATACTTTGAAAAAAAGCCATGTTGGGCTTTTGTTGGAAATACCTTCATCTTCCTGGTCCAGTGGTTCTCAAATTCAGTTGTGTCAGAATCCCGTGAAGGCATATGAGAAGGAGGTTGCTGGGCCCCTCCTTCAGAGTTTCTAAATCAGAAGTGTGGGGTACCTGAGAAATTGCATGTTGAAACTGTTGCTAGATAGTGTTGACTCACTGCCGGAAGCCACACGTTGGAAATGAATTTCCCCTCCCAAAGAGAGGCAAGGATTAAAGGGAAACAGCCTTCTCAATTGATACTCCAATCCTCTACTATTTTCATTGATTTATTTAGCAAATGGGCAATGCCTTCTTTTGGTGACCAAAATTAGGATAACATATTTCCAAGTCTTCTTCACTGGGGGAATGGTTTGGTGGCAGAACCCTGGCCTAGTAGGTGAGAGGCCCTAGGCTTGCACTGAAACAAACAAACAAGTGAGCCTTGCTCTAAAAGCCCCCCAGCCTCCCAGGTTGAGTGTTCACTGTACAGCAGGAAGTCAGTGTGTCTCTAGAGAAGCATTAGCTAATCTCTGCTTATTGCTGTATTTTCTGCTTCTAGGATATTCAGCTACAGTCTGGACTAAAGGCTAATATGGAGATCCAAGGTGGTCTGGCTATTGATATTTCAGGTTCAATGGAATTCAGTCTGTGGTATCGTGAGTCCAAAACCCGGGTGAAAAATCGGTAAGCACAATGCAGAGAAATGCAGGGCTCTGTCTGGGGTGCTGCCTAGCCATTTCCGAATCTGTGCTTTTTGTTTGCGGTTGTAAGCGTGTGGTTGGAAATGATTGTGAGAATTCATTACATCGATAGCATCTTAGAAACAGGACAGGAGCATTGAGGGTCTTTCTGCTTCTGAAGACCTCCACAGACAACGCACATCTTTTTGAAAGCTAATTCATATTTTACTTTAGTAGCTGGCAGTTGTCTGCTGTAATAAAACACCATGACCAGAAACAAATGGGGGAGGAAAGGGTTTACTGCATCTTGTAGCAGGTCCTCAAGGGAAGTTGAGGAAGGAGCTCACAGCAGGAATGGAGGGCAAAGGGCAAAGGAGTGCTGCTTACTGATTTGCTCAGTCTGCTTTTTAAAATAGCACCCAGGGCCATCACGCTCTGGGTGGCAACACCTGCAAGGGGCTGGACCCTCCCACTTGAATTACTAATTAAGAAAACGCCCTACAGGTGTGCCTGCCTTGAGAGTCCCTCTTCCCAAAGGACTCTAACTTGTGTTAAGCTGACATCAAGCTGGCCAGCACGGTTGATTCCTTCTCAGCTTGATGAACAAACACGTTACTGCTAAACCATAACCTTCCCTTTCTTGTTCATCCCCAAGATCTCATATTAATATTACAATATAAAGCATAAATTTAAAGCTTATCTCTGTTGTTGGCATTAGAATCTCTCTTCATTTACTAATTCCCCTGGGTTAAATAAAATGATAATCTCATTTGTAACCAAATTTAAACCTTTTGTGAGTGAAAATAAGAAACACAAGGAAGGACAGGACTACTCCTAAGTGTGCTGGAAGAGAAAGTTCATTGTAGACAAAAGAGAGAGCACAGCCAGAGGCAGGGACATTGAGGAGAGTACAGAATGCAGGGACCCTGATCTGGCCCAGTGAGGAGAGCTGGGAAGGGAGGGGGGCCGGGAGAGTAAAGCGTAGATGAAAGGGACCCAGTAACTGAAATGTCCAGATTATATAGGGAAGGGCAGCTCAGGGAGGGCAGCCCAGCCCCTGGGCTGGATAAGTTTAGGGTAGGGGGTAGTGTATGTCAGCCTCACCTTGTAACAGGTAGGGACTGAAGGATGCTGGGAGAACCTGGTGACCAGGTTTTGATATGTTAAATAGACACCTCAGTTAGCCATTTGTCCCAGGTTTGAGGCCTAACATTTTTGGTGTATATATTCATTGTGCATAAGCATGCTTTCAAATAAGTACACATTGTTTACTGAGGCCTTGTCCCCTTCACACCCCCTTTTCCAGTGTCCTTATTGTCACTGTCCCGTCGTCTGTCTCTCATTTGCTCATTCATTCATTTAAATAATACCCCTCAAACATTTGCTTGAGTATTAGGTAGGAGAAGATTCTGGCTAACGACTAAGGGTTAGACCAACCCTTTGACCTGTTTTATACTGAGAACAGCACAGAAATTCTTTTAGAATTTGGCAGACAAAAATTAGTATCTCTCTTTTTTTAAATGCGTGGACATGTAAATTTGATTTCTTTGTGAGCATAATTTCTTACCATTTAGTTGAAGTTTACAGTTGCTTAAAGAAGTCCGAACTTGTGCTAGTTTTGGTTTTTGGATTTTGGATTTGGGGTTTGGTTTATTTATTTATTTTTAAGCTTCTTCATTGTCATCCAAGCCATGTGCCCCAGTCGTCAGCCTGTCTGTCTGGCTCTCAGTGACCACTGCTGAATCCATCGTATTTGCCTGTACATATCCCATTACAAGAATGGCTGTCACACAGCACTCTCTCAGGTATCCTGGCAACCATATACGTGCCTCTAGGGAACCTCTGAGAAGAAATGAAATGGAAATAGCTAACGTGAAGCAGCAGAGATAGTTAACAAGAAAAATTGTCATAAATGGCAGCTGTCTTCTTCTTGATGTGTTCATACTTCTCTTTCAGAAAATGTGGGTGTTTCTGGGACTGAGAGAGGAATAGGGCTCATGTGTGCTTCATCTTTGGTCCTTGGCGCACACTTCCCAAACAGCATTACATGTGATATGCACTTAGCTCCAACATCCAGAATTTGAGGCAAGGGACGCCCAGGGAAAGAGCAACCTTCTGTGGCCAATCTCTGGCACCACCGTGTCCTGGTTCCAACAAAGCTTTATGCGTACTGAGGTCACCTCTCCATTTTTAAGTGTTTCCTCCCAGTCTACTGGTGCCGTGAGGGGGGATGTTCTGTTAGTCCTGCTCAGTGAATGTGACACTAAGAGATGTTTTCAAAACTTCCAGGGTGGCAGTGGTCATAACGAGCGATGTCACAGTGGACTCTTCTTTTGTGAAAGCTGGCCTGGAGAGCAGGGCAGAGACAGAGGCGGGCCTGGAGTTCATCTCCACAGTGCAGTTCTCTCAGTATCCATTCCTGGTCTGCATGCAGATGGACAGGGCTGAAGCTCCGTTCAGGTGAGCGAATATGTGCAGAATTCCCTGTTCAGGTGAGCGAATATGTGCAGAATTCCCAGCCATTCCTAGCCCACCAAGAGCTTGCATTCAATCCTTCACATTCAGTTTGAGAATTCAGAGACTGCAGAAAAAACCAAGTAAGCAGCCAGGTAGCTCTAAAGAAGTAAGAGAACGATTGATAAAACAAATAAACAACAACAACCGAAAAAACTAATGGAATTAAATCCTATCTAATCTAAAAATAACTTTTTAAAGAAACAAAGGGACTCGGTTTACTGTAGGAGTCACCACATAATTTCAGAAAAAAAATACCACATGTGCAATTTCTGTCTGGTGTCTTCACATTTGCTTCCTGGACAAAGTACATCTGATCATCCATTTCTCATGACCCAAGAGAACCACAGTTATCTATACAATGGCCACCTGACCTTGTTTATGTTTGGACCCAGTCTTGAGAATTCGGCCTTCTGAATTTAGAAAACACGTGTCCCAAAGCTTAGGTCCTTAAAATTCTGTTGTACAATTTCCTGTGTATTCCACAACTCCTCTTCCATCCTGGGCCTAACTTCCCTTAACTCCGTGTCCTTGGGTCTTGTTGTCATTCTTTGTAGAAGAGCTATCCTGTGGAGCTAGGATGATTTGAGTCTAGGTAACACCCAACTCCTCCGTAGTAGTTTATAAATGTTTCCTAGGACTTATACCATAAGGAATCATTTGTACATTTAAAATAGCAAGCCACAATTTATATCATCTTTTATGATAACCATGCCAACGTTAAGTACCTTATTTTACCGGTATTTCATGATCCATATAAAAAATGCATCAATAATTTAAGAACAAGTACCAGTAAGTCACGTTTTCCTAGAACAAACAATAGTATGGCTTACACTCAGAACATTAAATGTTCGCTATATGTTTATGTCTGGAATAATTCCCCATAAACAGATGGCAGTGACCGTAAGCTCAGCCATGTGACTAGCTAACCTAGGTCATCATTTTGCTTTAGCCATATTGCTGGGAATAATTCCCTTTCAACATTCTACTCATACATCTTGTTGGATGCTCCGAAGGGGTGTGTTCTTGGGGTGGGGCTTCTGGAACGAGTGGTGAGAGGCAGCAAGGCCTGTGCAGTTTAACAGCTTTCCCAGGAATTCAGTGCTTTATTCCAGAGCATAGTGTGGGAGGACCCCCAGCTTCCAGCCTGTTGAAGTGTGCTTATTGGTACCAGAAGAGAGGAGAAGAAACAATGGGATGGGGCAGCACCTACAGCTCCTCTACAGAGTTTCCAGAGCAGGGCAGAAGCACCTAGGACCAGCGAGGGTGGCTTGACTGTTTGTAACTCTGCTCTTCCTCTCTTGTTATGCAGGAAATTTGAGACAAAGTACGAAAGGCTGTCCACAGGCAGAGGCTATGTCTCTCGAAGAAGAAAAGAAAGCCTGGTGGCTGGATGTGAACTCCCGCTCCATCAAGAGAACTCCGAGATGTGCAACATGGTGTTCCCCCCTCAGCCAGAGAGTGCTAGCTCAGGCGGATGGTTTTAAAACCCATGAGTGGTGCTTCCCTTGGAACCATTTCTTTGAGAGTTGTGTGCTTTGATGTGCCTAATCTTCGCTCTCTGAGAGCAGTGTTTACATGTTTACCCGTATTTAAGATGTTTGTGAAGAGCCATGGAGAACTTCAATGAATTAAATTTGAGCCTGTTCAGGAGATGCCCCAGTGTCACTCTGAGTCACCACACGACACTTTCAACAACACGCCTACTTTTTGTACTTTGCAAAAGTCCTAACGAGTACAGTGAATCTAGTTTTGTTTTAAGAAGCTAGTGTCTGTATATACAAAGAAAACAAAAACAAAACCCCCAAACCATAAAGGCTTAGGCAAATATGACTTTGATTCAACAACTTTCAGCCAGAGTGAGCCCTTGACAGAACCTTAAGTTTGCTTTCTAAGAAGCACATTGCCTAAGCAGGGCAGGAGTGGAGGGACCCCAAGCAAGCCATTTTTCTCTCTTTTTTCTTTTTCTACTTCCTCTCTTTTTTTTTTCTTGGTGTGTTTTTTTCCAAAAGGTTCAGAGAGAGGGTGGAGATAAGACTTAAATTTTTGTTAGTCAATCTCAAGAATTACTATTTATGTTTTATGTTAGTTTTATAAGCCTAAAAGTAACAGGATTAAAGCATACTGTGACATGTCCCTGCTAGCCCTGCAGTGAGACCACTTGGAAATCACTCTGCCTAATTTTGGAATTATCATACAGGAATAAAAAGAGTTGAGTCTCAGAGCATCCGTAGTTTTTCTCAGGATGTGTCTTTTTGATGCTGTAGCGTGGTACACAGGTCTTTGTACAGCACACCCTGTAGGTACCACTTTCTACCTCAATTGTTTGGTGGTAGAAGCCCCATCTCTTTGACTACAGTTTGTGCAGCAGCCAATAGAGATTGAAAGGATGGTTGCTTCAAGAAAATGATGGATTTGTAGTTCGAAACTGTGACGCTGAATAAAGACTTTATTTGTGTGCGTTAAAAGGCCACACCAAACATTTAAACATTTATTGTAATATCCCCCCAAAATAGTCAGGTGCTCATTTGTCTAGCAAACATATGCATAAAATGGAAGTTTAGCTGAAGTAGAAAATGAAGTGTGATGATGAAATAAATGTATGTAATTTACTGAACTCCTTTTGTCCCGTGTTGCTTGAATCCATGGTTCTTTGATCTAGCTACTTATGAGCCCAGGGTGGATGCACTGAGCTAAGCCTCTACAGCAAGCCCCACATCCCGAGTCTATTGGTGGGTAGTCAGCTCTCTGAAGGAAAGAGCCCCAGTTTGTCAGGACTGGGCAGCTCGCAAACAACGTGCAACTCGAGTTTCACCAAAGCAACATAGATGGGCACATTTGTGGATGTGGGGCTGAGGCGTGAGGGGAGCTCTCAGAAACTGAAGTCGGGCTAGGGGAGGTGGCAGGTGGTGATTGGTAGGAAGTGCAGACCTGATGCTACAGGACAGGCAGGTTGATCTGGGACACAAACTGAAGGGTCACAGACTGAGGAATTTTACTTCTAAGCCTGTTGAATAAGCCACAGCTGCCCCCTGTGAAATGCAATCATTTCTCTCGAAGGGATGACCTCAGTGCCCTGAGCATGAGTGTGTGGCCGTGTCCCCTTCACCTAGCTGGCTGAACCCCATCACTAGAGAATGGGTAGTACTTAGCAAGCTCCAGTGTGCTCCAAAGAGACAAGAATCCATAAACCCAAGGCAAGCAATAACTCCTTTTCAGAGAAACAAGATGGGAACTTAAGAGAACTGGTCTATATGCCAGGATGGGAAATGAGGTGTTTGAGTCAGAAACTTAACTTTGGGTTCACTGAGAGCCCTCTACTTCTGGCCACTTTACTGCCATGAGTGTGATGAAGCCTTTGTATTGTGAAGAGGTTTGGAAGCTGTGGGATCCTCTTAAGGAGGGTGTCCAGTGTCTGCTCAGCCAGCCCCTGCCTACAAGCCTCGAGGACTCAGCCTGGCTTCTCTTCCATGGATTGCAATGGTCATCCCTTGTCCTTGGTTGCAGGATGGCCCACGAGGAGGTGTTCCCTGCTTTTCATGTTAACATTTCAAGTGCTTGGTAAGCTTGCAGGGTTAGTGGCTACTAGACAGAACAGTTAATTCATCGGTGGGGAAACAGGCACAGAGGGTATTTTCTGATCTGGAGAATGATAGAATTAGGACTCATTTCTGAATGATACCACCTGCTATCGGGCCCCACTGTACTATGGCTGTCTTTTGGTCTCAAATGTTTCCTATTAAGAGGATCCAGGTGATAGGCTGTGTAAAGAAGATTTGAGGAACCAAATTTGGGAATCCAGAGTCCCGAGAGTTCTTGTGTTCCTCTATAGATCCCGGTCTATGACTCGACAGTCCTTCCCCACCCTCTGTTGTCCGTCTCTTTTCTTTTCCCCTTCTCTTTTGCCAAAAGTCTCTTCCTCTTTGAAGAGTGTTTGGTTCCACAGGCAAGTTTGAAATGACAATAGCATATGTACATGGTTTGGTAAAATATCTATAGAATAAGAATTCACGCACAGTTGTGTCTTATGTAGAAGTCAATATACAGTGTCGCATAGTCATAATCATTTTTAGAACATTTGCATAGTTTCAAAAAGAAATCTGTCCCTTTTAACTGTTGCTTCCAATGTTTACATCTCTTACCCCTAGGAAATCAATAGCGTCTTTGATTTCCTAGTATCAGATCTTCAGATCTCATACTAATGGAATAAAATATAGGACTTGTTATTTGATGGTTGACTTCTTTCACATTGTGTTCTTAATGTTTGTCTACACTGTAGCATTATCAGTACTCCATCCTCTTTATGGTTGAATAGCATTCTATCACATAGATGTAACATTTGTTTACTTATTTCTTAAATGGAAGGATGCGTGGCATGGTCTTTTTTGCTCCAAGGACCCTTAAAAATGACCAGGCAAATACTGCAATGTGATAAACACTTTCAGCAAAGTAGGATGATACACCATCAACATAATGAAATCAGTAGCTTTTCTATATACCAATAACAAGCTTTCTTAGAGGGAATCCAGGAATAAAATTCTGTTTATAATACATTCAAAAAATCCCCAGGAATAAACCTACCGAAGGAGTTAACAACAATGAAAATTTAAAGATACTAAAAAGAATTTAAAGAAGATGGTAGCAGTTAATAAGACCTCCCATGCTCATGGTTTGGCAGAATTAATATCATGAAATGGCTACATCAAGGAGAGCAATCTCTACCATGTGCCTCCACCAAAATTCCCGTGTAGTGATAGGGGAGCAGGCCTGCTTTCGTCCCACCTGGCTCCCGCATGGCT
>LOJH01011443.1:0-13993 GCA_001685095.1 Ellobius talpinus
GATAGAATGGGGGGGGAGAAGGTTGAGCAGTGGCACACACCTTTAATCCCTGGACTCCGGAAACTGAGGTCTGCTTCTGAGTTCAAGACCAGCCTAGTCTACAGAGTGAGTTCCAGGACAACCAGGAATACACAGAGAAAACCTGCCTGCCTTTAAAATGGGGGGAAAAAATCAAGGGGCGGAAGGGTGATAGCTACTGTGTAATCTTGGCAGACCTGCAACTTTGCACACCAGGTGGGCCTCGAACTCACAGTAATGTGTCTACCACTGAGTGCAGGGATTAAAGCTGTGTACCATGATACCTGGTTTCCTAAATGTGTTAGATGAATTTTCACGTTACAATATATGCACACAAACACACACACATATATTTTTTTCTATGATTAATTTTTTTTTTGGTTTTTCAAGACAGGGTTTCTCTGTATCTTTGGAAACTGTCCTGGAACTTTCTCTGTAGTCTGGTTGACCTCGAATTCACAGAGATCCGCCTGCCTTTGCCTCCCGAGTGCTACTAACCATCTTTATTTTTATTTTAAAAAGATTTTTTTTGTGTAGACATTTTGCCTGTGTGTATGTGTGAACCGTGTGCATGCCTGATGCACATGGAAGCCAGAAGAGAGCATCAGGTTCTCTGAGATTGGAGCTACAGAAAGTTATGAGTCAGTTTGTGGATGCTGGGAACCAAACTTGGGACCTCTGGAAGACCAACCAGTCTTAACCACTGAACTCCAACTCCTC
Source organism: Ellobius talpinus (assembly GCA_001685095.1). NCBI lineage: Eukaryota > Metazoa > Chordata > Mammalia > Rodentia > Cricetidae > Ellobius > Ellobius talpinus. The sequence continues at coordinate 739 of LOJH01011443.1, forward strand.
AATTTATAATAACTTAGCTTACAGTAGGTTTATCCAGATGTAGCCCCATCCGTATTTTGTTTGTTTGTTTTTTAAGATTTATTAAGTAAATAAATAAATCTTCCAGTGTACAACGTTCTGTCTGTATGTCTGCCTACAGGTCAGAAGAAGGCACCAAATCTCATTACATATGGCTGTGAAACACCAGGTGGTTGCTGGGAATTGAACTCAGTACACCTGGAAGAACAGCCAGTGCTCTTGACTGCTGAGCCATCTCCCTGGCGCCCCCCATCCGTATTCTGTTTTGTCCATATTAAAATATCCTGTGGGGAGCTGGAGATGGCTCAGCAGTTAAGAGCTCTTACTGCTCTTTCAGAAGACCAAAGTTCAAATTCCCAGCCCACACAAGGTGGCTTAGCAGGTCTTCAGATTCTCTTCCCAAGCCAAGCACATGTCACTCTCCCTCTAGGAGACACCGTCTTCAGAGCCAATGGAAGAAGAAGAGGAGGATGACTTGGAACTCTTCGGGGGCTATGACAGCTTCCGAAGTTACAACAGCAGCATAGGCAGTGAGAGCAGCTCCTATCTGGAGGAGTCGAGTGAGGCAGAGAATGAAGACCGGGAAGCCGGGGAGCTTCCCACCTCGCCTCTGCATTTGCTCAGCCCTGGGAACACCCGCTCCCTGGATGGAAGTGGTTCTGAGCCAGGTGACTTCTTCACGGTGCCCTTAAAGATGGAGAGGAGTCGGGAGCTTGTGGGAGAACACAGGCCATGTGGGCAGAACCATGCAGATATCTAAGGGACTGCCCTCGAGGGTCATTTCCTCTCTTGCAGTCTAGTTAGTATAATTCTCTGGCACCTCATGTCTTTTGTGTCTATTCGGCACTTGGTAGATGCCATTGCCTTAGTGTGAGTCGCCTGGGTGGGTAGTCTAGGTCTGGGTGTGAAGGCGGTGAGACCTGTAGAGTGGCAAACACATAGCTTTTTTTTTAAATATAGTATGTATGCAGTGTTCTGCCTCCATATATGCCTGCAGGCCAAAAGTGGGCACCAGATCTCATTGTAGATGGTTGTGAGTCACCATGTGGTTGCTGGGAATTGAACTCAGGACCTCGGGAAGAGCAGCCGGTGCTCTGAGACTCTGAGCCATCTCTCCAGCACTGCAAACAGCTTATGGACTACAAGCTAGCACATTGTAGGGAAACATACAGGATAGTCAGAGGATGGACAGACGTGGAGGTGGGCAGAAGGGAGTGGTCAAAGATCATCTGAAAGCCAGTTGACTTCGAAGAGGTGGATCTTGATGGTTGCCAGTCCCTGTGTCAGGACTCCCAGAGGGTGAGCAGTGTGTCCTGAGAAAGAGACAGGCTCCCATCTGCGGACAGTCCCTCCTATTCCTTCATGCTTGCACTCCTGGGCAGTGGGGTCCGGTCTCCTTCCAACTATCTTGACTTCTCCCCCCATTTTTTCATCTTTCACCCTTCTCAAAATCTGAGCATTTCAATACTAGCAGGAATCAGTAGGGAAAGCCGCTGGGCCAGGGGCTGGTTCATGACCCTGGCTGCAGATGGGTCCTCTGGGAAGCTGGTTAAGCACTTCAGATGCCCATGTCACTGGGGCCCAGGCCACAGCACTGTTTGTCCTGTGGTGAAACACAGCTTGTCTGCTTGACCCTGAGAACACAGAGCTACAAATACTAAGTGACTTCAGCACCTCTGTCTTGTCCCTGTCCTCTCTCTAAAACTTGTCACCAGGTTCTGCAGGTGTTCGTGTGGGTTTTCAGCCCCTTAGCACTGGCTCTTGCTGCAGGCCCAGAAAGAACCACATGCCATCTTAGGTGGATAGATGGAGTCCCAGCTGCTGGAGGGGCTGACGGCAGAGGCAGCATGTCGTGAGACTCGCCCCTGACAGAACGGCAGGCATTGTCCTCCACCTCTTCTCACTCACATGATTGACACAGTGCTCTGGACTCTGAGGAGCCCATGGGTTGTCTGACTTAAACTTTATAAGTTTGATTATGTTTGGAATCACATGCCGGGTTCTCTTTCTAGCCGTCTGTGAGATGTGTGGTATCGTGGGCACAAGAGATGCTTTCTTCTCAAAGACCAAGAGGTTCTGCAGTGTCTCGTGTTCCAGGAGCTACTCCTCCAACTCCAAGAAAGCCAGTATCTTGGCCAGACTGCAGGTGAGAGCAGCCACTCATGCCCTTCTTGGGGTCCTAGATGCTGAGGTGAGCCATCACATGATTGGAGGCAGACACATTAGTCAGTTTGGGGAACTCCTCTCTAGTGGTTGTTCGAAGTAACGGAGACCTTGCCTCAAAAAGTGCCACCCACTTCTTTCTTTCTTTTTCTCTCTCTCTCTTTCTTTCTTTCTTCCTTTCTTTCTTTCTTTTTTTCAAAGATCAAAAGAGGGTGTCAGGTACCCTGGGACCTCAAGACTTTGAGGCAATGGAGGCAGTTGTGAGCCATGTAGATGCTAGGAACTAAACCTGGGTCCTCTTAACCAGTGAGCCATCTTACCAGACCCCTATTTAATTTAATTTTGTTTGTTTGGGTTTGTTTTTTGTTGTTGTTGTTTTGGGGGGGTTGTTTTGTTTTGTTTTTTTGAGACAGGGTTTCTCTGTATAATGGCCCTAGCTGTTTTGGAACTAGCTTTGTAGACCAGATTGATCTTGAACTCACAGAGATATCTGCCTAACTTTGCCTCCGGAGTGCTGGGATTAAAGGCGTGTGCTACCACACTTGGCTCCTTTATTTTATTTTTGAGACAGGGTTGCACTATTGTCGCTCCAGCTGAACTAAAACTCACTATGTAGACCAAGCTGGTCTCAAACTCACAAAGATCTGCCTACCTTTTTCTCACCTGCCTCCCTATTGATGGGATTAAAGGCATGCCCTACCATGCCCAGTAATTCCTATTTTAAAAGGCTCAAAAACTTTAAGGTAATGGTTCTCAACCCTCCTAATGCTGTAATTTAATACAGTTCTTCCTGGGGTTTTTTTTGGTTTTGGTTTTGTTCTGTTTTTGTTTTTAGCTTTTCAAGACAGGGTTTCTCTGTAGCTTTGGGGAATGTCCTAGAACCAGCTCTTGCATACCAGGCTGGACTCAAATTCACAGAGAGTTCTGGGATTAAAGGCGTGCGCCACCACCACCCATCATTTTTTTGGGGGGTTGGGGTGTTGAGACAGGGTTTCTCTGTGTATCCCTGACTATCCTGGAACTAGCTCTGTAGACCAGACTGGTTTAGAACTCACAGAGATCTGCCTGCCTTTGTCTCTCAAGTGCTGGGATTAAAGGTTTGTGCCACCACGGCCCAGACAGTTCTTCATGTTGTGGTGACCCCCCAAACCATAAAATTATTTTTATTGCTACTTCATAACTGTAATTTTGCTACTGTTATGAATCACAATGTAAATATCTGATATGTGACCCCCGTGACAGAGTTGTTTGGCGCTCCCTTCCCGCAGAAGGGTTGAGAACCACTCGGTGCATGTATGCCTCTGCTTAGCTGTGTGTTGAATGGACTCCTGGCCTTTGTCATGTTGCTTAGTTATCCTGTGTAAGTGAGCTTTCCCTGAGCCCTGATGAAAGCTCCCCAGCATGTTCTGGAGTAGACTCTCCAGGCCATTCACTTATGAACAGATGTGGGTATGGAGAGTTTCTGGCCCCTCCGCAGCCACTCAGTTGTAGCTCTCCAAGGAGCTGGGAGCATGGAAAAGGTTACAGGAGAAATGTTAGGGAGAGGCTTGAGAAGTCAAAGGCCTGAGTGATGTCTCCCTCACCTGCAGCTGTACTGACCCCAGCCTTCTGTAACCCTCCCTTGCTTGTTCTCGCTCATCATCAGTTTTTTGTTTTGTTTTTGTATTTTCAAGACAGGGTTTCTCTGTGTATGTAGCCCTGGCTGTCCTGGAACTCTCTGTGTACACCAGGCTGGCCTCAAACTCACAGAGATCTACCTGCCTCTGCCTCCCAAATGCTGGGATTAAAGGCGTGCGCCACCACCTCCCAGCTCATCGTCAGTTTTACAAAAGAAACTCAAGCTCAGAGAAAGTTAATTAGCTGGACCAAGACCATGAGCTTGGCCTCAGCAGTCCCAAGGAAGCTCTTCTTTCTTACTTGGTGTGGTGGCACTTGCCTGGAATCCCAGCAGTCAGAAGGCAGAGGGAGAAGAGCTGCAAATTCCAGGCCACCATATCTCAAAAAAAAAAAAATAGAAACAGATCCCAACTCATATCTGCCAGCCTGTCTTTTTCTCTTCTTGCCCTCCAGGGAAAGCCACCCACCAAGAAAGCCAAAGTGCTGCACAAGGCAGCCTGGTCTGCCAAAATTGGAGCCTTCCTCCACGCCCAGGGGACAGGACAACTAGCAGATGGGACCCCCACAGGACAAGATGGTAAGACAGAATCCTGGGATGGGGACCAGCGTCAAGGGTGGCCTTGCCTAGGAAGAAGGACTGGAAAAGGTGACCTGCGGGAAAGTTGGGGGTCCATGCCCACCATGAACTGTCTCCACCTGCTGGATTTTGTGGAAATGACCCTAGGCAGTTCTCTCGGTGGCCCTCAGTTACCTGGGTCTGTGATAACCCTGAAACCAGAGTTAGCTGCCTCGTTTCTCTTTGCTTTTGTCTCCATGGCTACTGTCTTCCTGGTACGGAGAGGTCCAGCATGTGTGGAGCAGGTGGAAGGGGGGGACTCTTAGTTTTCCAAGCATAGTGATTAATGAGCAAATTACACAAAGACTCAAAGAGGCTGAAACAGTGGGGGGGTCTCGTGACATGGGGATAACAGTCAACCACCAGGAGCCAGAATCCAGTGTAAACACAACAGGGTCTTTATTGGTGCAGGTTTGAACCTGGGCAGCTACTCAGCACTCAGGTGACTGAGAGCGGCTCTGAGCATTCACAGAGTAAGATTTATAAAGGAAAAACCACAAGCGGGTGTCACAAGCCTTGGCCTTACTCGGAAGGTCATAGGGCAGTTGACCTGATTGGTTGTGGTGAGCAGTGTAGTACAGCATTGAGAGGTAGCTAATGATCTTAAAAATACATCAGGTGTGGTTAAGGCATGTCTTAAGTAGCTGTCGTTAGTCATACCCAGGGTGGGAGATCAACCCATTCCGAGAACTTGGGACCGTGGAGAAGGCATGAGGTGAGTGGTCTTAGTTTAGTTTAATTCTCACAACAGCACTACGCAGCCAGGCGAGCAGTGTGCCGCTCTTCCTACCCTTGCCAATTAGGTGTGCCAATGACTGGGTGCAGGAGGAGGAATTTAATCCTATAAGATGTGATTTATTTCCCCCTTTCTGTGGGGCATGAAGGAAGAGAAGTTTCTCTTTGGATCCCCCTCTGCTCCACAGTCCTGATGGCCATTGGTGGTGATAAAGGGCCTTGTTCCTAGAGCCCCGCGGGGCCTCCCGGTCCAGGCTCTAACTTGGCTGCTGTAGACGCCCCTTCCTCACCTCTTCCTTCTGCTCCGCAGCTCTGGTCTTAGGGTTCGACTGGGGAAAGTTCCTGAAGGACCACAGTTACAAGGCTGCTCCTGTCAGCTGCTTTAAACACGTAAGTGCCCTGGCAACTACACAGGGACAACCAGGGATAGCCAGGGGACATCTCAGGCCGCCTGCCTCATTGCTTCCCACACACTTCAGTTGAGCTGCTCCAGGCTGGACAGCATCCCTGAGAACAGTGGCCATTCCCCAGAAATCCTCCTTTGTCTTGCAGGGCTGGAAAGTGAGTTCAGTGGTTAAGAGCACTGGCTGTTCTTCCAGGAGTCCTGAGTTCAATCCCTAGCACCCATGGCAGAAGCAGATGTATCTCTGTGAGTTCAAGGCCAGCCTGGTCTACAGAGTGAGTCCCAGGACAGCCAGGGCTACATAGAGAAACCCTATCTTGAAAAACAAACAAACAACAAAAACAAAAAAAAGGGGGGTATCAGATCTTCAGAAGAGGAGTTCTCCAGATGACCGTGTGAGTACTGGGAACAAACCCTGGTCCTCTGCGAGAGCAACAAATGCTCTTAATCACTAAATCATTTCTCCAGCCCTGATTTGTTTGTTTGTTTTTAGTTTGTTTTTTTTTTCTGGCAGGATTTTCTCTATCCCAAGCTGGTCTCTAACTTCCTATATAGCTGAGGATAGCCTTGAACTTGGGTCCTCCTACCTCAACCTCCCAAGTGCTGGAATCACAAGCATGTGCCACCATGCCCAGCCTCCTGCCAGTTGAGTCTCGGGGCCCTTCTTTCTTTTTTTTTCCCCTGCCATCAGGAATTGCATGCTCTTAATATCACCAAGCTGCACCCTCAGGCTTGTCTAAGGACCTTTCTAATACCAAACACACTCCAGTGGGGGACTCCCTTCCAGTTCTTCCTGGAGAATGAAGGGTCAGGCCATTTGAGCGATTTGAATGAACTTGAGGCCAAGAACTTAATAGCGCTCAGCAGCTGTTCTTGTGCTGGCCTGGAGTAACGCCTACACCAGGTCTTTTGTCTTTTGAGGGGAGGTGGCTTTTCAAGACAGGGTTTCTCTGTATAACAGCTCTGGCTGTCCCAGAACTCACTTTGTAGACCAGGCTGGCCTTGGACTCAGAGATCTACCTGCCTCTGCCTACCAAGTGTTGGGATTAAAGGCGTGCACCACCTCTACCTGGCTTGTCTTTCATTTTTGTGTCTTTTGTTTTAATTTAAGACATGGTCTCAGAGGGTTTCAGGCTGGCCTGAGAGCAGTCTTATGTCCTACTATGTCTTGTTCTGAGTTGCCAGTGAGTATGTATCTTTCCTGTGGGGTAAGAAAACATTCTCTTTTGCCCCGAATTCTCCTAGTCCCCACAATTTTTTTTTAATTCATTATTAGTGTTCTGGCTGCATATATGCCAGCATGCCAGAAGAGGGCGCCAGACCTCATTACAGATAGTTGTGAGCCACCATGTAGTTGCTGGGAATTGAATTCAGGACCTCTTGAAGAGCAGCCAGTACCATCTGGGCCATCTCTCCAGTGGGGCCCCCACCCGATTTTTATTGTAGTTAAATTAGGTCCTTTGTTTTCTTTGGTTTTATTATTTAGCTTTTGGAGCCTGTCCTGGAACTCACTCTGTAGACCAGGCTGGCCTTGACCTCCCAGAGTTCCACCTACCTCTGCCTCCCCAGTGCTGGGATTAAAGTCATGTGCCACCACCACCTGGCAATTCGGTCATATTTAACACAAGAAGGAGCTTGTGCTGTGTGCCTGCCCACTGTGTGCTGCCCAGGCCTCTGCGAGCCTGTCTGCCTTGGGAGATGGATTGTTACCTGAGCAGCTTAGGCCAGGTCTGATAGTGAAAGACGATCCAAAGGAGGATCAACTTGCAATTGGCAGCAAATCGGGGTTAGGCTGTGCGGGGAGGTACCAGACAGTGCTCAGTAGGGAAGGGCTGGGGTGAGCACATGTGCTCTACCCGCTGTGTGTAAACTCAGGTTGAGTGACGCTAAAGCGGGTGGTCTCTGTGCTATGACACTGCTGTACAACTGGCAGGGGGTCCACACTGAGAGTTGGAGCTGACCTTGGAATGCTGAGAATTCAGGTCTGTGCCTCTGACCCTCCACCCATGGCTGATTGTCCACATGATGGCACACTGCCATCCCACGCTCCTGGACAGTGGGCAGGGCTTGTTTCACTCTTCATTCCTGGTTTTCTGCACAGTGCATGATGTGTGAAGTTAATGTGCAGAGGACAGGACGGCTCAGGCCTGAGGACGCTCCTCTCAGCCTTCAGTGCTCTCCTCACCACACAGGTACCCCTCTATGACCAGTGGGAAGATGTCATGAAGGGGATGAAGGTGGAAGTCCTCAACAGTGATGCTGTACTCCCCAGCCGGGTGTACTGGATCGCCTCTGTCATCCAGGCGGCTGGTGGGTATTCCTCTGGTCAGGGCAGGGTCTGGAATTTGTCTTCAGAGCGACATATCTAGTGGGTGGGTAGTGTCATAGGGTGAAATGGGTTTTATAAATCAAAATCTTACCCACTGGCTTTCTTTCTCCTTCTTAGAGATTCTCCCTTAGATGAAAGCACAGAACTGGGCAAACTCAAAAACTTAAGTTTTGTTTCATTTTGATTTTTTTAAGTGATTTATTTATTTTTATTTAATGAACATTGGTGTTTCACCTGCGGGTATGTATGAGAGCATCAGATCCCCTGGAATTGAAGTTACAGACAGTTGTAAGCTGCCATGTGGGTGCTGGGACTTGAACTCAGGACCTCTGGAAGAGCAGCAGTGCTCTTAACCACTGAGCCATCTCTCCAGTCCCTTATTTGATTTTTTAAAGGTTTGTTCTGGTTATTAAGATGGAGGTGTAGAGGAGGTTGCCAGACCAGGAGGCTTTCTTAATATATGGCATGGATTTTGTTTTGTTCTGTAGATCAGAGACCCCACATATCTGGAACATTTCCCAGCATAGGAAGTAGGAAATCTGACTGGGGCTACAGAAGGACGAAAGCCTGAGAACATGCCTTCCCCATCTCCTTCCCCCTCACAGGTCCCCTTGTCCTTCCTTTCAGGGTACCGAGTGCTGCTTCGGTATGAAGGCTTTGAAAATGATGCCAGTCATGACTTCTGGTGCAACCTGGGGACTGTGGATGTCCACCCCATCGGGTGGTGTGCTATCAACAGCAAGATCCTGGTGCCTCCACGGAGTGAGTAAATGGGGAAGCTCCCCATGCCAGTTCTTCCCCATGCTAGTTCCGTAGGGCTCCAGGTAGAAGGGAAACTCAAGAACAAAACATACGTGTCCCCCTTGTTCCTTCCCTACAGCCTAGAAATCCCTAGGCAGTTTGGATTTATGGAGCATATATATATGTGTGTGTATATGTGTGTGTGTGTACATTATTTTAATATGCATACACACACACGTTAATTTGTGTTTATGCCGGAGTGAATGTCTGTTGTTCACCAGATGTGTACAGGAGCCTGAGACAGTTGGAAGGAGTGCTGGATCTTTTGGAACTGGGGGTTAGAAATGGTTGCGAATCACTATGTGTTTGGGGGAGGGGGCTGGGAATTGAACCCATGTCCTCTGAAAGAGCAGGCAGTGTTCTTAACCATGAACCATCTCTCCAGCCCCTCGAGGCTGGTTTTATAAGATGAAGTGGCAGAACTAAGTAGTCCCTCCCTCCAGCTGCTCTCTGGGTTGATGAAGGTGCTGTTGGTCTGTTACCAGCCTGTGCTGGTGTCTCTGCAGCCATCCATGTCAAGTTCACTGACTGGAAGAGCTACCTCATGAAGCGGTTGGTGGGCTCCAGGACGCTTCCTGCAGATTTTCACATCAAGGTCTGGCTGTGTTCCCAGCTATCCCCCTCCTGCCTCCCTCTCCCACTTTTCTCCTTCCTTCATATGATTCATTTCAGGGGTTTTATTTTGATTTTGTGGTTCTGGGGGTGGGACCTAGGGCTTTCCATATACAAGCACCATGCGTAATGCTTCTAGTCCCCATTGCAGTACTCTTCTGTGACTATAGGTTTGGCAGTCTTCACCCCAGAACTGTCTCTGGTGGCTGACTAACTCCAGTTCCAAGGGATCTGGCACCCTCATACAGTAATACATGCAGGCAATACACTAATGTACATAAAATAAAAATAAACTATAGAAAACAAAGCACTATGGGAGTACAAAGTGTGTGTGTATAGTGCCTAAATTCATGCACGCAAATAATGATGAGATAGGCACCATCTGAACTGGGGCTGTGCATCCATCTGTGTGGAATATCGTTTCAATTTAGAAGGCTTCTTTGGCTGAACATGGTGGTACACACCTTTAACCCCAGCACTTGAAAGGTAGAGGCAGATGAATCTCTGTGAATTTGAGGCCAGTATGATCTACATAGTAGGTTCTAAGCAAGCCAGGACTATACAGTGAAATCCTGTTTCAAAAAAACAACAAAACCTTAGAAAACTACTCAAGCCTTTACCTTACAAAGGTCTGTGTACATAGTAATCATTCAGAAGGATCCCAAACTCTACAGAACACTGTCTCCCACCTCAGTAGACCTCTCCCTGAGGCCTCCTGCGGGCTCCTGGGCAAAGCCAGGCTTTCAGGGCGTCCTTATGAGGTTGGGAAGGCGTCCCAGCAGGATACAGGAAATGTGCAACACTTGCTGCCAGGACTCTCGCTTGACCTGGCCTTGTGTTCTCAGAGGAGCAGGTATCAAACAGGCTTCCTAGAGGCTATGGCTTTTGAATTATACCTGCATGGGCAGAGATGATGTGGAAGCCAACTCCGAAACATAAAGGTGGAGTGGAAATGGGGGCCATCACAGACGAGGCTCTGGGTGTGGGTGGAAAGCTGTGCCTGGGTCCTTCCAAATGTTTGTTTCTGCTGGTTTCTACAGACATAAAAGGCAAATGGTCTTTTGTTTGTTTGTTTCCATGACAGGGTTTCTCTGAGTAGCCCTGATTGTACTGGAACTCACTCTGTAAACCAGGCTGGCCTTGAACTCAGAAACCCTCCTGCCTCTGTCTCCCGAGTGTTGGAATTAAAGGTGTACATCACAGCCCAGCATTTTTTTAAACCAACCTAGACTATGTGGAGTATGATCTCACTGTGATCCTCTTGTGTGCTGGAATTACAGCTACTATACCTGTTAGACATAAATCTTGCATGTACCATCCACAGAGGAGCAGGAGGTAGCAGGGAGTGTGAGGTGCCCAGGGAGCAGTGCAGAGCCATGAAAGGCCCAGTGGACACCAGAACTGAGTCTGCCTGTACTTTTCTAGGTCATTTGAGTTTCCTTGGTCTGAAGTAGACTCTGAGATTCCCACCATCCTGACTAACTGAAATCTGGTGAGAAATGGGTACCCACTGAGAACTGAAGGTCTGCCCTCTGCTGTTCTGAGGGACTGGGACCCAGGCAAGACAGAGGGCACAGTGTCTCATATCCCACTGCCCTTCCCTGTCCTCCCTGACCTCTAAAGAACAGATTCAATTATTTTTATGTGTATGGATGTTATACCTGCATGTATATGTGTGTTGGGTGTGTGCAGAACCCTTGAAGGCCAGAAGAGGGCAGTGGATCTCTAGGAATGAGAGTTATAGGTTGTGAGCTGTCATGTCAGTTCTGGGAACCAAATGTGGGTCCTCAGGAAGGGCAAGTGTTCTTAGTTTCTGAGTCATCTCTCCAGTCCCTCCTTTGATGGCCCTTTGGTTCACTATGGTTTTTTGAGACAGGGTTTCTCTGTGTAGCCCTCATTGTCCTGAAACGTACTCTGTAGACCAGGCTGGTCTTGAACTCAGAGATCTACCCGCCTCTGCCTCCTGAGTTCTGGGATTGAAGATGCGCGCCACCACACTTAACCTTTTGCTGACAGAGCAGGAGTGTAAGGGCTGGGTGACTGAAGCAGGTGGCCTTCCCATGTCCTTGCAGATGGTGGAAAGCATGAAGTACCCCTTTCGGCAGGGCATGCGCCTAGAGGTGGTGGACAAGACCCAGGTGTCACGGACCCGCATGGCTGTGGTAGACACAGTAATTGGGGGTCGCCTTAGGCTTCTCTATGAGGATGGTGACAGTGATGATGACTTCTGGTGCCATATGTGGAGTCCCCTGATTCACCCAGTGGGTTGGTCCCGGCGTGTTGGCCATGGCATCAAGATGTCAGGTTAGTAGAGCCCCTGGCTAGTGTGGCTCTGGGCGCAGCCTCTCTAAAGATCAATAGGAACACCTTTGCTGTACCTCACAGTAGTGTAGTGAGGTGGACTGTCATCACTGCCCTGCAAGGGACAGTGCTGAGGGTCAGAAAGACCCAGTGACTTGACTCAGGTCACTCAGCCCAATCTTTGAATAGCGTCACAGTGCCAGCATGGAAGAGCCTAGCTCCCCTGTGCTGAATAGGCCACAAGACTGCTCTGGGCTCCTCTTGGCTAGACTTGTCTCCTTCTCTATGTAGGGTGGGGAGCTGGGGCACAACTGAGAACAAATTAGCCTGCCTGGCCCCATAATTCTGGGGGAAGTATGTAACAACCATTGGCTGCCTTCAACTCCCTTTTCTTCCTCTCTGTCATCTCCCCAAGAGAAACGATGTGACATGTCCCATCACCCCACCTTCCGGAAAATCTACTGTGACGCTGTTCCTTACCTCTTCAAGAAGGTAAGGTGCAGCCTGTGGGCACTTCCTTCCCGGGCTGCAGGCACTTGACTGCTCTCTGGGACTGTCCCTTGCCTTTTTTGTAAAAGATGTTTCATGGTCCTTAACAAACTTGTTAGGGAGTAGATTAAGGCAGGGTCTCACTGTAACCCAAGCTGGCTTGTCACAGCCTCCTAAATTCAGGGATTATAGGTGGGCACCACCACACTGCCCCTTGCCCTCTGTTTCATCCCAGGCCTGCAGCATCTGAAGCCTGTTTCCTCTTTCTTCCCCTGAATCCTCAATTGCCCCGTTCCTTTAAGGTCCGAGCTGTCTACACAGAAGGTGGCTGGTTTGAGGAAGGAATGAAACTAGAAGCCATTGACCCTCTGAATCTGGGCAACATCTGTGTAGCAACCATCTGCAAGGTGAGCCTAGGCCACTCTTTGACCTCCAGCATGGCTGTCTGTACCCTGCAGTTAGCCTCTTGGGACTCTGACACTGACCGCTCATGTTGAACTTGAGTGTGCTACAGGGAGACCATTCCTGCTCCTTACTCAGAACCTACCTGCATGTTAGGGCTTGAGACACTCAACATCTAAGCCTTGTCCAGTGTCAGGTACAGGCTGTCCCCTGCCACTTGCATCTCCTCTGCACGCCCAAAGCCTCGGCCCAACTCCTTGCTCCTGTCTGCCTCATTGCTGCAGCCTGAGGACATCAGCCTGATCTGTGCCTAGCCCTGTGCTCCCTAAATGTGCTGAGAGCCCAGTGGCAGCAAGGCAGGTGCAGTCGTGGCTGCATGGGTTGGCCATCCAGTGGAGAGGATGCATTATCCCACAGATGCACATTCCTGGTCGCTGGGTGCTCCACCACACCTTGGGGCATTTTAGTGGAGGACATATTCCATCCATCCAGTTGGAGCCATCTCCATGTTCAGTCATAGCTCCCTTACTCGGGGGAGGGGGGTGTCCTCTGGTCTGCTGTTTATTTCTCTACACCTGCCCCAAGGGCTTGTTTTGTTTTTATTACACTTATTTTATGTGCACTTGCATGGAAGTCAGAGGACATTTGTTGGTTTGTCTTTCCACTGTGTGGCTTCTTGAGTCATGCCAGATAGCAAGTGTTTTTGACCTTTTTGTTTTTTTAAAGATTTATTTATTTATTATGTATACAGTGTTCTATCTGCATGTAT
>LOJH01011443.1:14088-26468 GCA_001685095.1 Ellobius talpinus
CACCATGTGGTTGCTGGGAATTGAACTCAGGACCTCTGGAAGAGCAGGCAGTGAACCTCTGAGCCATCTCTCCAGCCCGTTTTTGACCTTTTGAGTTATCTTGCTGGATCCTCCTCTAGGTCCTCTTGGATGGTTACCTGATGATCTGTGTGGATGGGGGGCCCTCCACAGATGGCTCAGACTGGTTCTGCTACCATGCCTCCTCCCATGCCATCTTCCCAGCCACCTTCTGCCAAAAGAATGACATTGAGCTCACACCCCCAAAAGGTAAGGCCCTGCAGGGTGAGGCCACAAGTCCAGAACCCTGATGTGTGGCACTGTGGTGTGAGAGAGATGTGGGCATCTACAGCCACTGCTACCTTCCTTTCCTCTGCCTGCTGACCAGCGCCATAGCTCCTGTGTGTCCTAAGGCAGCACATGACCTGTGCAACACGACTTCCCGGAGCAGGTGTCGTCCTGGGGAGGAGGGCAGCTGCAGTGACTTGCACTGTGTACCGCTCTGCCCCTTGACCCACTTCCTACTTTCTGCTTCTGCTTTCCTCTCTTCATCTAAATGTTCTGCCCTCCAGGGTATGACACCCGGCCTTTTGACTGGGACACCTACTTGGAGAAGACCAAGTCAAAGGCAGCTCCAGCAAGACTCTTTAACATGGTGAGGAGACACAGCACTGGGTTGGGGAGTCTGTGGCAACCTGGGGACTGGCTCTGCTCACTGACATCAATTTCAACCCCATCTTTTCAAGTCTTTACTGCTGGGATCAGCCACTTCTAGAAAAGTCTGTGACATGAACGCTCTGGGCCACAGTGTGGACCAGTCCCTTCTCGCCAGAGGGGCTGGCACTTAAGAGTTCAGTGGGTTTGCTGTCTAAAGGAAACTGCTGCAGTGGTCCCTCTCCCCACTCCTAGTTCTGTCAGCAGCTCCTTGCCTAGCTGGGTGACCCCACTCAGGCCTAGCACTGGCCAGCTGGGCAACTGCCTTTTCCCCTAACCAGGACTGCCCCAACCATGGCTTCAAGGTGGGCATGAAGTTAGAGGCTGTGGACTTGATGGAGCCCCGGCTCATCTGTGTAGCCACTGTGAAGCGGGTGGTGCATCGGCTCCTTAGCATTCACTTTGATGGCTGGGACAACGAGTACGACCAGTGGGTAGACTGCGAATCCCCGGACATCTACCCTGTGGGCTGGTGTGAGCTCACTGGCTACCAGCTCCAGCCTCCGGTGTCTGCAGGTCAGGTGCGGGGGGCAGCGCTGAGAACTCCTGGATTTTCTTCACCTGCCTTTTTCTTTCCTGCCAGCTGCTCCTCCCCATGCCCAGCATAGTTCTCTGGCATGAGACTGAGAAGTCTCCAGGTTTCTTTAGGCCACTGCTTCTCAACCTTCCTAATGCTGCAACCCTAATGAAAATTCAGTTCCTCATATTGTGATGATCCCCAAGCATAAAATTATTCTTGTTACATCATAACTCTAATTTTGCTACCATTATAAATTGTAATGTAAACATTATTTTCGATGATCTTAGGCGACCCCTATGAAAAGGCCATTCGACACCCATAGGGGTCACAACCCACGAGCTCAGAACCACTGCTCTAAGCAAAGTGTGTGCTCTGCCTTTTGTGCCCCCCCACCTTTGTCTCCCTCTCCCCTGCCCTGTAGAACACTTTTCTTTAGCTGACTCTGCCCTAGGTCTGGGTCCTTGTGCACCCAGACCCCTTGAGCAGCCCTGGTGACAAGGGGTGGATGGGGTAATTGTTCTTCAGCCCCTCCCCATCCTTCCCTTAGTGTCTAGCTCCGGCTTCTCTATTTGGAGTTCCCCATATATGAGGGCCAAGGGTCTTTTAGGAGGTTTCCTGTACCCTTCCAGAACTTATCTCTTTTGTTCTTTCAAACATTAGAACCAAACACACCTCTGAAGGGCAAAGAGTCCACAAAGAAGAAAAAGAAGCAATTTGGAAAGAAAAGTAAGTGAAGCCCCAAAAGGCCAGCGCTGGCTACTGGGTGCTGCCATGCATAGGTCTCTCTGTGGTCCCACCGTTCCTCTTCCTGGAACTTGCCCCAGGAGACCCTGTGCCTTAGGGGATCAGAACACATTCAGGAACGGGGTGTGTGCTGAGGAAAAAGGGAGATTGGAGGGGGGAAAGTGGGGGGGCCTATCTCTGCTGCTGCTTGCCCGAAGTACCTGTCACTGTGGGTTGTGAAGAAAGACAGCAAGAGAAAGGAGCCCTGGGTCCAAGGCTCTCTTCCCTCACACCCTCCTGGAGCAGCTGAGAGGGGCAGACTCTATCTAGCTGTCCAGAGGGAGCCACCCTTAGTAGATCATGGGGCTGCAAGAGGAGGGGACAGAAGAGCAGGTGACAAAGCCATCCTCTACTGTGGACTGTAAAAGGTGGTTCCACACATGGCCACCAGGCAGAGGGAGAAGAGGACGGTCTACAGGGAGACAAAGCCAAAGCAGGGCCTAGGTCGCTGGGCAGGAGTGACTTCTGGATAGAGACTGTGCTGTTCAAAGTGGGACCTGATTGTGCCATGTTACAATCAAATCCAACGTCAGAAACCTAGCCAGGCAGTGGTGGTGCATGCTTTTATTCCCAGCACTTTTCAGTTCAAGGCCAACCTGGTCTACAGAGTGAGTTTAAGACAGTCAGGGCTACACAGAGAAACCCATTCTCAAATAAAAAAGAAAACTAGCAGTCACAACAGCTTTGACCTCAGGCACCTCTCCAATAAAAGGGATGTTGATGGAGTCCAGGGCCACTTTACCTTGTGCCCCTCTGCCTGCTAGCACCAATGCTGGGTTTGTTTTGTTTTCATTCACAGGGAAAAGGGTCCCATCAGCCAAGACTCGACCTGCCAGACAGGGCTCCAAGAAGCCCTTACTGGAGGATGACCTGCAGGCCTTGGGGGTCTCATCGGAGCCTGTTTCTGATGACAGTAAGAGCGGCTGGGCTGAGCTGAGGCAGGGCCAGGCTGTTCCATTCTGAGATGTGGCCTCTTTGCTCTTCCACCTGGGCACAAAAGATTAGAGTTTCTCTCCTGAACTTTTATTCATGTACATTGGGATTGCTCAAGTAGACCACAGCACACACGTGGCCATCAGAGGGCCGTGTGCAGGAGTCAGTTCTGTCACATCATATGGGTCTCAGGGATCAACCTCAGGTTGTCGGCTTGGCTGCAAGTGCTGTTATCTGTTGAGTTACCTCACTGGCTATGCCTGCGGTCATGGGCCTTCTCTGTTGCTGCTTCTGGGAGGGTGAGGAGGAGAGTGAAGTGGTCACTTAGGCTCCCTGCTAGCCCCAAAGCACCGCCTCCCCACACACCCTGGGAAAACAGCTCCCTTACTAGCCTGTCATCCCACCCCAGGGCTGTCACACCTTCACACACTCATCCTCTGCTCCCCCAATACCCTCCCTGTCCCCAGTTATTGCTGTGTGTGTGAAGGAGGAGCACCAGGACATCCCCTCGCCTGACCGGTCACCCAGTCCACAGCTGCCTCTCCCCATTGAGAGCATCAAGCAGGAGAGGGACAACTGAGCCATCCCTAGTGTCAATCTGGACCCTGGCTGAAGCCAGGCCTGGCCATGGAGCAGAAAGGAGGCTTGGCTTTACTGCTGCACACCGAATGGACAGCCTGGTCTTCTAGGCCCACCTCTGCCCACTGGCCAAGCTTGTGGGCTAGGCAGCTCGAGGTCTAAGCTGGTCTGTTCACTGCATCCTCAGCACACTGGAAAACTGGACTGCCCCCATGTGTCCACCCAGGGAAGTGGAGGAAGTGACGTCACAGAGCAGCCGTGAGCAGGCAGCCCTGGCTGGGCTCTGGGTGGGAATGAGATCACCTCTGCCTAAAACAGCTTGAGGACCTCATGCCTCCTGCAGGTACCCTGCGCTGCCTAGTACCCTCTAAGGCCCTGCTGTGGCAGGTAATTGAGTGAACTTGTGAATGGCCTTGACCTCAGGGTTGACAGGAACACTGACTTCTTTCTTAAGGAATTACTTGTAGAGACCTGTGCCCCAAGGGGCACTTGGGCCAGGCTACTTACTGCCAAGTACAGGATCATATGCTAACTTGGCCCTGGGGATCCTGCTTCTCAAGAGCCTGGCTTGGGTTGGACCTAGCATTTCCATTTCCCTGCCTTGGTCAGCCATATCACTGCTCAGCTCGCATCTTTACCTCAAGTTTGAGCTTTTGTTTTTCCCAGTCACACTTTTTGTTGTGGTTTTTCTTGTTTGTTTTGGCTTTGTTGTTTTTGTTTTTGGAGACAGAATCTTTCTATGTAGACCAGGTTGGCCTCTTGACTCAGAGATCTACCTGCCTCTGTCTCCTGAGTGCTAGGGTTAAAGGAGGGCACCTGGCCCCAGTTAAACACTCTTGAAACTGGTCATCTAGCCCTCCGGTAACATCCGGGAAGCTAGTGGGGCTCCTGCAGTCGGCCGTTTCTGTTTCTCTGTGTTTTGGAGAAGCAGTGTGGCCATGGCTCCGTGTCCTGTCGTGGCTGTGCTGTGTTGCACAGCCACCTTTTGCGCTGGTCAGTCTGCACCATCATCCTGAGATGTGCTCCCTGGCTTTGCTCAGGACCTAGGCTGGGTTCATCCCTGAGATGGCATGTGAGTGACCAGTCTGTACAGACTGGGAAGGTTAGGAGAGAATTCAGTCCTGACAGAGCCCACCCTGTGCAGAACCTAGGTGAGAGAGGCATTTGTCACAGCCTGATTTCCTCAAAGGGTAAATAGGTCTGGAAGTAGATCGAAGACCACAGCAAAAGGCAGGTTCAGTTCCCAATACCCACTCATAAGCACCTGTAACTTGAGCTCCAGGGGGAACCTGCACCTGTCGTTTCCATGGGTACAATGTATAATTTATGTAGATGTACATATAAACATGTACTTAAGAATAAAATCTTTCAAAAAGAAATATGAGGTGAGTAGGCATCAGGCGCAGGAGAGGATGCTGGGAGGAAGATGACTGAGTGCCTATATGTGTCAGGAGCATGAGACCCCCGACAAGAGGGTGGATGCTTGGCCTTCATTCCAGCTCTGGCCTGGCCTTTTCACGGATGAGCAGAGGGAGCTATGGTGATCATTGCTGAAACTTCAGAGCCTGGGCTGACTAGACCTTAGGCTTGCTTGACTCCAGGCCTTTTTTTTTCTTCTTTATTTATTTAGCTTTATTTTATGTGCATTAGTGTGACTATGTCAGATCACCTGAAACTGGACAGTTGTAAGCTGCCATGTGGGTGCTGGGAATTGAATCCGGGTCCTCTGGAAGAGCAGCTAGTGCTCTTAACTGCTGAGCCATCTCTCCAGCCCCCCAGATTCTTGTTATTCTATTAAAACAACAAAAACAGGGTCTTATGTAGCCCAGGCTGACCTTAACTTCTAACCTTTCACCTTCTGAGTGCTGGGCCTGCAGATGTGTGCACCACACCTGCATGAGACAGTCCCTTGCTGAAGTCCAACCTACATGGCCTCATCTTACATGCCACTTCAGCATCAAGTATTGAGACAGTTAACACACAAGGGACAAACAATAGAGACTGCCCTCTGTCTCCATAGCAACCTCAGCTGTGTTGTCATTGGTGGTTCTGGGAGCTCACCTGTCCCTAATGCCAACCCTGGCACAAAGTTGGAGCATTAGTGTTAGTGAGGTACAATGCACGTAACTTACGTTGCGGTTGCCAACGGGCTAGATCTGTGGTCTCACTGTATAGCTCCAGCTGGCCTCAAACTCAACCATGCCTCAGTTCCCAAAGTTGTTGGATAAGGTCTCTTTCCTCTTCCCCCCACTCAAGATAGGGTTTCTCTGTGTAACAGTCCTAGCTACTCACTTTGTAGACCAGGCTGGCCTCAAACTCACAGAGATCCTCCTGCCTCTGCCTCTTGAGTGCTGCGATTAAAGGCGTGCACCACCTCACCTGGCAGGATAAGGTACACGATACAAGTTATGTGGGTTCTAAGAATCAAACCTGGTTCCTCTGGAAGCCAGTGCTCTTAGCTGCTGAGCCATCACTCCAGCCTCTCTTGGGAATGGGGGTTTTTTGCCTCAGTTTGCCCTTGGTTAGGAACTAAAGGCCTCAGAGTCTGAGCAGTTGGAGTTGCTGGCTAGCATCATCCTGGTGTTCCCTCCTCACACCCCACTTCATCCACTGGAGGCTTCCCATTAGACCAAATCTCAGCACTTCAGGAGGCCACCCTCTGCTTCCCAACCTTTCTGGAGATTCAGTCTTCGACCCTTTGAGGGAAGGAGAGCCTTCTATGCTAGATGCTAGACTACACGTTGTAGATAGCTAATTCATTTCTGTGGGTGCCCTTGTGAGGTGCATCCTGGCTTCATTTGCAGATGGGAAAAAGGCTCAATAAGAGATAAATTGGTAGCTTAAATATACAGAATACAACAATGGGAATGAGCCTAGGTTGGTCTGCAAAGTTACCACCATTACTGGGACACTCCTTAATGACCTTTCATGACCACACACCAAGCTTGATGGGCTTCATGCCGAGTCAAGAGCACAGGTATGGTCCAGCCTTCCTGCAGGCACTGAATCCCCATTGGCTATCAAGCCCAGGGGACATACGGACAGTGAGTTGGACTCCGGAGTATAAACCTCCAGCCAGCATATACTTGGAAGGTGTGCGGTGTAGACCAGCAGGACAGTGGAGTGGGTGTGGTGTAGACCGGCAGGGCAGTGGAGTGGGTGCGGTGTAGACCAGCAGGACAGTGGAGTGGGTGTGTGGTGTAGACCGGCAAGACAGTGGATTGGGTGTGTGGTGTAGCACTTGCCACAAAGCCAAGGACCCGAATCTGATCCCTGGAACCCACATAGGTGAAAATGACTCCCTCGGGTTGTCCTCAGACCTTCTTGTGCACACCAAGATATACGTACAATAAGTATAAGAAGTACATGTAAATAAAGGGTATGGTGGCTTTGAGGGGAGTATGGGACCTCTTGGGCTATTTGATCCATTTTGATTTTATGGAGATAATCTCATATAGCCCAATGTGACCTTCCAACATTTTCCCCTGCCGCCGCCGCCTCCAAGGACCAGGATTACAATCGCTTGTCACCGTCCATTTCTAGTGTTGGCATCTGGGTTCTAGGTGACTCCAATGTACTGATGACTAACAAAAGGCTAGAGAAGGTGATGCCAGTGAGTGGCAAT
The DNA here is from genome assembly GCA_001685095.1 of Ellobius talpinus. Taxonomy (NCBI): domain Eukaryota; kingdom Metazoa; phylum Chordata; class Mammalia; order Rodentia; family Cricetidae; genus Ellobius; species Ellobius talpinus. Next base: position 21,240 of record LOJH01011443.1, read on the forward strand.
TGTGTACTTTTGTTGCTGTCCCTAGAACAAGCTCCAAGTCTGGTTCCTAAGGAGGACTTGTATCCTGCAGCTTGAGATCTTGCTTTTCTTTGTGTGTGCATACACTTGCATCCATCACTACCTCACCTCTGTCTCACGCACCCCCATTTCATTTGAATGCTGGTGGAAGCCAGAGGTGTTAGGTCCCCTGGAGCTGGGATTACAAACATTTGTGAGCCATTCCACTTGGGTAATGGAATCAAACTCGGGTTTTCTACAAGAGCAGTACATACATTTATCTCCAGCCCTGGGTTTTCTGTTGTTTGCTGTTCAGTTCAAAGATAATTGAACAGTCTCCTCCCTTTGGACTCCACACATGACCTTATCTGTCTGCATCAGGGCCTCCTACATGTAGTGGCTCACCCTGCAGCCGCATGGAGCCTGCTCAGCCTTCCTTCACTGATACATCAAGACACTTAGCTACAACCGAGAGTTCCAAGTGCAGAGAGCAAGCCTTGTGCAGGTCAGAGAGACTGGGAACCAGATGCAGAGTTGGCAAGGAAAACAGACTTCTGAGGGCTGAGAGTGGCTTTGTTCTTCTTGTCCTTACTCTAGTCTTTTGTGTTCTGTTCATCTACCCTGATGATTTCCTTCCTCTTTCCTGAGGACTTCCTTCTTCATCTTCCCTTCTCCATCTTTCCTAGTGTTTTCCTTCTCTTTTTTTCTCCTTACAGCTTATATACCCCAGCAAAATCAAGAAGTGAGTGATTACAATGACTACAAGTAAAAACCATGTTTTCCATATCCCTACATGATTAAACATTTTACATATTAGAAGTGAAAAATTAGTTGCCCCAAGAACCCGCATACATTCATGTCCAGCAGCTTGTTGTAGATTGACAAGAGTGTGAACAAGAAAGGTATTTTTCTTAGCCAGTTCTTTTACTGGCAGGCTGTATTTCATGGTTACAAAGAAAGGACCAATCATTGTTTATTTAAGACTATAAAAGTCTTGAATCACAAATCTAAACTTTTATATATGAAAAACAATTTTAAAAACGTTAAATCCTCAGGGTACATACCTCATCAACAGCTTTTTATATCAGGAAGCTGAGGACAAATGGGCACAAGGGATGGTCATCTTCGATCACCAACCCATCCTAACAAGAAAGGTATGCCAGCTAATAACTGGACTGCTTTGTTCTTCCCTGACAGTAACGAGTCCCTCACTCAACTCTGCCTTTCTAAACTTCAGTTAACCCAAGTTTTTCACCTCAAAGCTATTAGCAAAAACATCTTTCTTTTAACATTTAATACTTTATTGAGGCATAACAGATATATGAGAAATTACACATGTAACATAAACAAAAACATCTTAACCAAATCTTAACAATTCTGTATGTCTAAATTCTTTCTAAAGGTGGTGGGTGAATCACTAATCTGGCCCAGCAGCAATGCTTGGGGAAAGTCAGTCACTATTATTGTAAGTACCAGTACCACTGCCCAGTGGGGGGCTAGAAACCCCCGAGAGTTTTTATACAGCCCATAGACTGAGGGATGTGGTGGACAGAAAGCGACACTCAGAGCTGTGCTCCATAACAGCATGAGGTCCTCAGGACATAGAGTCCTCAGGGCTTTGCCTGTTGCTCCCCTCACATGGCCCCCAACATTCAAGGACATCTCAACCTGTGACTGACAGGTGGTGGGAGGCAGAGCCAACACACCTGAACTTCCATTCTCCTGCCAGGTCTGAGGTCAGGATAGCAAAGGGTGGAGTCAGCAGAGGTCAGTAAAACAGGACTGGGAATAAATATGTGGTGTCCAGTGAGGAGAGGGACATTATTGCATCATGCAGCAGGACCATGGGTCACTGCCCAGTTCAGGAATCACAATTCAGGACCAAGAAAAATCAGGGCTCTGGCTTCCCAGCAGCTTAGGACCCAGACCTCCCTCCCACTGAAGGGCCCACCTTGTCTGTTCATGGATGTCTTCTGTTGCTAGGGCTTCTCCTGGCGCCGAACTTGGAGGTTGGCATCCTCTTGGCCTTCCTGGCAGTCCAGCCTGGGCAAACTTCAAAGACAGTAGCTGCAGCTTTCACCTTCTGGCCACGGACACTGGGAGGGGTGGCACAGGTGGCCCCTACCCGTAGGTTCAGCCCAATGAGCCACCTGCGGAGGAAAGAGAGATTGGGAGCTCATTGTGGGTGTGCACAGGCGAAAGATTTCCCGAGGAGTATGAGGGGTCAGGAGCTCTGAGTCAGTGCACAAAAGACAGTCTCCACGGAGAATTCTGGCTGGGTGGCTCGCCTCCAAGTCACTTGAAGCCTCTGATCCCTTCTGCATAAAAAGGGATAGAAACAGTAGCAGTGCTTACCATGTACCAGACACTATATGTATATCTGCTAACGGTACTGAATTCTCCAGCAGCCATGATTCTGTGGGTTAGACCGCTCATCCTTTTCACAGATGAGCAAAGGGAGGTTATGGAACGTATTACATCAGAGCCTGGGCTCACTGGCCCTTAGGCTTGCTTGACCCCAGACTTGTTATTCTACTAAAACAAAAACAGGGACACCGGGTCTCATATAGCCCAGATGGACGACAGACGTCAACTTCTGATGTGGTCTCCACCTCCTGAGTGCTGGGGTTACAGATGTGGGCACACACCTGGTATTTATAAAGACTGAACCCTGGGCTTTGTGCTAGGTAAGCACTCTACCGACTGGGCTCTGTCCCCAGCCTTTGTTTTTGTTTAGTTCAGGCTGATCTCAAGCTCCTAATCCTCCTGCCTCCACTTCCCAAGTGCTGGGATTACAGCCATGGTCTCAATGCCCAGCTTATGATTGCTTTTTATGCCATTGTGTCAAATACACATGTATCTTTTCGGTCCCAGCTAACCAAGAGAGGACGACACCCCAACTTTAAGAGTCAAAGCTCAATCCACCTGTGTCACTGAGTTCTCTTCAGCTTGACTCAAATGACCCACCGAGGAAGGGGCTTCAGTTGGGAATTGCCTCCTCCAGACTGGCCTGTAGACATGTCTATGGGGTATTATCTTGATTAATAATTGAGGTAGGAGGGCCCAGTTCACTGTAGGCAGTGCCAACCTAGGTAGGTGGACCTGGCTTGTATGGGAAAGCAAACTGAGCAAGCCAAGCCATCAGTCTCCCCGCCTGTCTCCGCCTCAGTGCAGCTCCTGCCCTGAGCTCCTACCCTGGCTGCCCTTGATGAACTATATAACCTTTAAGCTAAACCCATGCCAAGTTGTTTTTTGATTTGTTGTTTCAGGTTTTTTTGTTTGGTTTTTTTTTGGGGGGGGTTTACTTTTTCTCATTTTTTGAAACAGGGTTTCTCTGTAGCTTTGGAGCCTGTCCTGGAACTCGCTCTGCAGCCCCGGCTGGCCTCAAACTCACAGAGATCAGCCTGCCACTGCCTCCTGAGTGCTGGAATTAAAGGCTTGCACTACCACCACCTGGCTTGTTTTTGGTTTTTCAAGACAGGGTTTCTCTGTTTAGCCCTGACTGCCCTCTTGCTCTGTCGACTGAGCTGGCTTCCAACTCAGATCCACCTGCCACCTGCCTCTGCCTCCCAAGTGCTGAGATTTTAAGGCCTGCACCACTGCTGCCTGACTGTTTTGAGATAGGATCTCACTATGTAGCCCTGGCTGGCCTCCATCTCACAAAGGTCTGCCTGCTTCTGCATCTTGACTGCTGGGACTAAAGGTTGTTGCCACCATGCCCACCACACCCCGGTTGTTTTTTGGTCACAGCGTTTATCAGAGCAACAGAGACGCTAACACCATCCTAGGTACTTAGGAATACCAATGACTTGGCAAGAGTGCATTCATGCTTGGCTTTGAGGAACCTCACAGCCACCCTAAGCTGGCTGGTGGTGCACAGCCACGGCACCTCCAAGGAGCTAGCTGGACTTGATGCCAGCAGTTGCCATGCCTCTGTGGGGGGTTCTGGGGGGTGGCTACCTGTAGAGCGGGAGCAATTGGCAGTCACAGTGGAAAGGATTGCCACTGAGGTCGATGAGCTCCAGCCCGCTGAGCCACAGCAGCGCAGGCAGGGACTGAAGTTGGTTCTTCTGCAGGTACAGGTTCTGGAGCCCTGTTCCCAGGCCCGAGAAGGCCCTGGGAGAAATCTGCAAAGAAATGCCAATTCCCGTTGTGGGCCCCTGCCAGGCAGACTGCCCCAGGTCTACAGGGGAGGTCCAGCCTCTCCAGCAGAGATGGAAGGCCCAAGGTGGTCCACATGGGAAGGGCAGTTAATACCCAGCGAGATCTCATTCCAAGTCACACAATGCCCAGCTTCTGTCAGGCCTGAACCCCACCCTTATCGCCATGCCTCTTAGGGACTCTCCACAGCAGGTAACTGCGCAGACTCAAGTTCTTCATGTACCTCGACAGGCCTTTAGCTGCCCCTGGTCTGACACCCACACCTGAGCTCCCTAAGGGTTTAGGGGAATGTTTGGTTTATCTTAGGGTTCTCATGCCTAAATGCTTGCCGAAGGAATGTACTCCTATGGCCTGTGCCTCCTGCCTGCCCTTCGCCCAGCACCCACCTGCTCCAGGCCACTGCTGTTCAGGAAGAGCTGCCGCAGCGACCGCCCCACAGGCTGAAAGGCCCCATCTTGCAGAGCCCTGAATGGGTTCCCAGAGAGCTGCAGCTCTGTGAGTGCTGGCAGCCCCTCCAGGGCGCCTGTGGGCACCTCTCGCAGCTGATTCCTGTCAAGATGCAGTTTCTCCAGCTCCCGAACTGGTCCCAGCGCCCCAGGTGAAACCTGGGTGATGTGGTTTCCACTCAGGTAAAGGCAACGCAAAGCCCGCGCTCCTGCCAGTTCCCCAGGCGCCAGGCTGTCCACCGCGTTGTCCTGGAGGTGTAGCGAGAAAAGGCTGGGTAGGGCGCGCAGAGCAGCCCCCGGGACCCTCAGGAAGCGGTTGTGCTCCAGGTACAGGTAGGCGAGGTGGGGGGCCCCTTCGAGGGCTGCGGCGCTCAGGCCCGAGAGCTGGTTGTCTGAGAGGTAGAGGTAGACCAGGCGCTCCAGGCCCGCCAAGGCGCTGGGCTCCAGCTCCGCGATGCCGCAGTGCTGTAGGTGCAGCGACACCAGGTGGCGCAGGCCCGGGAAGGCGGCGCGGGGCACCGAGGGGAAGTGGTTACGCCTCAGGTCCAGGAGCTGGGTGTCGTTGGGGAAGCCGCGGGGCACAGCCCGCAGCCCGCGGCCGTCGCAAGCGCTATGCCGCGTCTCC
>LOJH01011444.1:7085-22932 GCA_001685095.1 Ellobius talpinus
ATATATATATTTCTAGGGGACCAGAACTTCCCTTCACAGAATTTGCTTTGGTCATGTGACTATAACAGTGTAGAACATAATATATCATTTTATATTCTGCTATTAAATACTGGAAACTACAACAAACTCCTAAGTTTTCTTCTCTGATTTGATTTCATATGATTGCAGCTTTTCCTTGCTTGCAGGTTGACTTGGGTGTCCATGTGGGATTCTTCTATCTGTGGATGAATGTTGGAATATTAGCTGCTAGCAACTCCAAATAGAATGTCAGATATTATGTCACAGCCAAACTTATATCTCTAGAAGATTTTAAACCAGTCAATTTTTCAAAATGCATCTTAAAAAATTTTCACAGATAATTTCATATAGAGCATATTTTAATCATATCCAGCCCCATTCTACCTTTCTACCCCCTCTCAGAGCCTCCCCACAGCCCCCTACTAACTTCATGTCCTCTTTATTTTTTTGTGAGCATTGAGTCAAATTAGTATAAACCATTCATTGTTCTGTACTTTTGCTAACATGCATTACATTAGCTTAATTCAAATGCATGCTTATATAAGACCGATTCATTAAGATACCTAAAGTTTTTCTTTTGGAAATCAGAGCACCATATATCTACATGAAAACATCAATTTATTGTTAGTAATTATCCTTCAATTGTGGCTTAGCATATACTAAAACAGTTCTAAACTTTGTTGAGCATACTAATAACCTGGGATCTTTAAAAAACATACAAGTTCCTTCTTGGCGATTGCATACCTTGTAGCTTAATGGTTGCAGAGTGTGCCTGGGCATGGGATTTTCCCAGATGACTAGCACATAGCAGAGTTGGAGAACTGCTTAGAGCTGTTCTCTTCTTAAGAGCCATTAAAAAGAGCTTGCTTCCATCTGCACACATGTGTTTGCATTGATATCATTCAGCCTGTGTCTGTTGATCCATTTGATAAATATTTGTCTAAAACATTTTGAGACACAACCTTCTTAAAGTATGTTGTTTTTAACAGCACTGATTCATCTGTGTTTTCCTCCATAATCAGGGAGAACACTTTCCTGCTGGGGAAAGAAGAGCTTGTCGAGTTTAATGGAGACTTTTTTGGTAAAAAAGAAAAACTTTACAAGTTCCATGCCAAAACAATCCATTATTTTTTTAATCTCTGAAAATATTGTTTTAATAAAATATCAAAGTACAAGAGCAATTCAGTTACAGCGTTTTTCTAGGTGCCACATTCCAGTGGTAGAGACATGCAATATATGCATGACACAAGTGCAAAACAATATGGGACATCCCCTCTACAAAACCAAAGCCACCCCCCAAAAGCAATGACTAAAGCAAACGTTGAGACAGCCATGAGTGAGAGCTCTCAATGAAGAAGAAAGGGAAAGAATATGTATGACTCAGGGGTCAAAGAAAAAGACTTCAGAAGTGAAATGCAGCGAGCTGCACTTGGATGGTGTGGCACGAATTGAAAGGTGGGGGAAAGAGATGGTTTTCTATAAACCAAGAACAAACATGTAGAAATAACAAAAATGACTTAAGTTTCAGTGCTTTAGCAAAGAGCTTGCTACTCTCATGTAACTAACAACAGCAACTATGAAATTTAAAAAAAAATCACAGCAATAGAATGAGTGTATTATACTTGCTCACCATTTTCTAGTTTCTAGAAAAAGTCATGGTGTACATTCTGTGACTCAGCATCTGTTACTATAACAATTACCTACAAGAATCAACCTCCAAGGAGAATGGGTTTATTTTAGCTCTTAGTTCTCAACTTTAAGCCAATGACTGATTGGCCCTTTGCAAGGCAGAACACCAGGGAGGTGTGCAGGAAGAAACAAGCTCACTCACCTCACAGTCAAGAGGCAAAAGTGAATGAAAGAGACTAAAAAGCCCACCGTCTCTTCTGAGGGAACCCTCCCAAGACCCAGAGACTACCCATTGACCCCTCTTCTTAAAATTTTCACCACCTTCCTCTAGCAGAGGGCTGAGGGGTGCAATCCTTTTCTACATGAGGATCTTTAGGAGACATTCCAAATTCAAGCATTGGCACAATAAGTATATAATAAGTTCTTATAGAATAAATGACTAAATGAGAAAAATAAGGGAAGGACTCAGACTGACATTTATTAACCACCAACTGAATGTCCAGTCATGTGCTATAAAGTAGGAACAATCCATGAATGATAGAATAGTCTATTTTCTATAGCTGTTGCCTTCGCTTTTTTTTGAGATGACTCTGTGTGTGTGTGCATGTGTGCGAGTGTATGTGTGTGCACATGCATGTGCACATGCATCTCCCATGCATCCATGCCTGTCTTTCTGTCTGTCTGTAGCAAAGAATGGAAATAATCTCATAGCCATCCTCCTGCTTCAGCCCCTGCACCATGATGGATTGCAGACATGAGCACCACACCTGGCATTCCTCTGTCCTTAAATTTTCAGTTTTCTGTAGATCACTTAAGGAGTTCACTAAAAACAGCACTGGGATTCACCACCCACCCCCGACCCTTTCAATTCTGAGGATTCTTTAGTTGGGTTTAAGAAAAATGCTTTTAAATACCACCTTCTCCGTCCTCTAGGTATTCTGACATCAGCAGTCTAAGAATTACACCCTGAAAGGCAGTCAAAAGAAAAGGTCCGTTCGTCACCGAACAAAGGAAAAAGTATAAATGTTGGGTGATAGGTTCTGTAGCTATAGGTGAGTGGCTCCCTCAGGAGAGGACGCTTGGACCGAGTCCTAAAGAGTGAGGCTGTGTTCCTGAGATTCAGGATGAGAAGATGGAAGCTATTTCCTGTAGAAGGAGCATCATGGAGAAGGAGCCAAAGACGAGCCTTGAAAAGAGAGGAATTGACTGTTACAAAGGCTCGCTGTACCTTTGGATGCACTGTTTCTTAGTATCACTGTGGTCCAATGCTAGTAAGGAAAAGGCCAGCAGTGCTTAAAGAAGGTTAGGAGGCAGAAGGGCACTGGCAGAGGCGGTGGGTGTGCTTCTCAGAATCCAGCTCTACTCAATCTGCCTTCACTTGAGTTTACCCAGCAGCTCAGTTAGTTCTCAGTTTAAAGAACATCTTATAATTCAATTCCAGGAATACTGGGCCCTAAAAAGCAGAACTTGAGTTTCAAAGTACTGACTTCCTCTGTGCTAAGCAGATCTAGACTTTATCTGGAATATGTGACCTTTCACCCTAATTATGAAGAATGGAACAAAACGATTTTCCAAGTGAATGCAAATCACTTAGATGTGCCTCTCTAAGGAGGAACTTGAACTTTTAAACATGGTCCAGTGTAGCTCATGATACGTTTGCCACCTACACAAATCTGTATTCTAATCATTAGCTTCCTCTGGAAAAAACTCACAGAAAATGATCCCAACAGCAAGACCTGCTGGTTTGTTTTCTGTATGTTGATGCTCCCAATTTTCCTCCTGTGTAGTGGAAATGTTGTGAATTGTCTAAGGAGAAAGGACCAGGTTGACAGAACACCGCCATTAACTCTAGATTCCTCTATACGTCCCCCCGCTTGCATGATTCTGGTTTTAGCTCAAACATGCTTGATGGTCTTTCAGTTATGGAACATGCTTAGGAGGGAGACTGTGTGACTCATCAATAGGAGGCTTCTGAGGACAGGTAGTGCACACGTACTTAGCCCTCAAACAATTATCAGTTTAAACCTCAGGAGTCTTCTTGAGCACCTGGGGAACTAGACCGTGGCAAGCTGTGATGTCAGTTTATGTAGCACAGTTTTCAGAGAAGCCTAAAAGCAGGAGGAAAGTCTTTATTTCCTGTTCCTTCATGCCAAGGCTCTGCCACAGACTCTCCCATCTGCAGAGGCTGGGAGTCGCGGCCCTCCCCATGTCTGTCCCCCTCCTTTTTCTCTCGTTGAGAGCTGCAGCAGCTTGTCCCTCCACCTGTAGTATTTCAGGAACACTCTGAACGATATAAAATAGTTCCCTATCTGTGTATAACATGCCACAGGACATATTCTTTCTCACAACCAGAACAACGGACACACCTACATCACAGAGCACTGTCATTGTCTTTTAAAGAGATATTTCTCTCATTTCCACACTAATCAAGCTGGATGCTACTGCCTGCTGGAGAGGAAGCTGCTCCCTTTGTCTCTAAACATGTATAAAAAGTTAAGATTTAGCATCTGGATTTGGGGAAGTCTCTATTTAAAAGTGGGTCCTTTTTTGATTGTCCCTCTCTGGGATGCTACTTGTTGGGTGCTGTAACATGGGGATGGACTCTTACTTCTCACTCGAGTTGCGGCAGTGGACTTGACCAGATGTCGGAATCTATCTTGCCTCTTTGGTCCTATCCATGTAATGTCGCTGTATCTCTCCTGTATTTTTCTCCTTGATGCTATATTTGCTTAACTATGTTACTACTTATTTTTAGATTCATACATGTACACAATACAAACTGATACATTCGTGTCTCCCGTTACCCCTTTTCTCTCCTCCCCAAACACCATTCACCCCCTTCTCTTCTTCCCACCTGGCTTCCTTCCTAGTTTCCTGTCTTTTGTTTTTGTGCAGGCCTAGTGAAGGTTGCCATAGTTATGGTGGGTTTGCCATTGCAACTTCAATTCATACGGAAGTGATTCCAGCGGGAAGATGGGGAGTAACTTCCATTCGTAATGATGTCAATGGGGAAGGAGGAAAATGGGGCTCTGATCTTGTCAAGTTCCTAGTGGGTCTGGCTGATTTAAATTAAAATCCAAAATACCTGTGGTGTGTTTCTTTGTGGAAGTCTTGACAATTGCACACAAATCATTCCCCTTCTTGTGGATGGATATGTGATTGGCAACCTGGCATCCGAATTTCAGTTACTATATGGTACCAGTAAATGTTGACGCACAGCCAGGTTTTCATGATAATTCATAATTAGGGCTCAGCCTTCTTGGTTGTAGGATGACTGACTTTGTTTCTTAATCTCCAAGCCAACCACAGTCCGCAGATACACTGGCCCCTTGCTCCTCATGAGGGACACTTGCAAAGAGTTCTGTTTAGGACGACTTCACTCAGTTCTCTACCTAGGCATAATCATTAACTTTCTAGTCAGCAAGTGTCAGGAAGTTTGGTCCCAACAATTGTCATCAGTTATTCAAAAGAAAGAGGTTCCTTTTCCCATCGAAGACAAAACTGAAATGAGTTCTCTGCGGTTTCTCAGAGGATCCGCAGTGGTATGGAATCCCATCTGCCATTAGTAGTCTCCTGCTGATACGCACACTCTTGACTGGCTCTTGCTTCCATGTCTTGTTTTCCTCTCATTTACTTTCTGAGTTCATTAACAAAATGGAACTGCATTAAACTCCGTAAAATCCTAACAGAGCCAAAAGATTCCCATTATCTAGTGCTATTGTGTTCACTATGTCATAGCAGTGCAAGCATCACTCACACGCTCGTGCTGAAGCTAGTGTAAACAAACCTACTATGCTGTCAGCCATACAAAGTCTCATGCCTATGACATATATCACATAATGCTTATTAATTATTACTATTAATACTGGTTTCTGTGTTTGCTGTATTTGTGGGTTTTAGAACTTTATATATGAGCACCCCATCTATATCTCTCTTGCCCTTCTCCACGATCTAACTCCTCCTGTGTCCCCCTACCTCGCAAAGTCACACACACACACACACACACACACACACACACACCCTACCAAATCCATTTATGGTTGCTCATGTGTCCATGTGTCCAAGACTGACCACTCGGGATTGGAAAATTCACGCAGGAGTTCCCTGAAAGGAATTGATTCCCCCTCTCTCCACAGTCACTGACCATCTCTAGGGCTTCGTTTAGGGGTGAGAGGCTGTGGAAATTCCCCCATCTGTGTTGGCATGTCAGATGGTGTGCCAGTCTTGATCAGGCAATGACACTGGTGAGTTTTCAAGGGTGAATTTCATACCTAGGGTACATGAAATAGCAGCAAGTGACCTGGTCTCCTGACCCTTCCTTCTTTCTACAGCCCTTCTCTGATTTTCTCTGAACCTTAGGCACAGGGGCTGTAGTGTAGACGAAACAGTTGGGATTGGGAACCCCACAGTCATTTATCCTCTGAATTTTCTCAGCTGTGTGTCTCTATAATAACCTCTGTCTATTATAAAAAGGAGCTTCATTGATGAGGGACGAGAGCTACATATCTCTGTGGGCGTAAGGGTGTTTAGAAATTGCATCAGTGTAGAGAAATGGAAGTAGTGGGTCCTCTTCTAGGTAGGGTCTGTGCCTTCTCAGGATGGGCAGTTGGCTCGGCTTACAGTACCAGCCATAATCCCCATAATCAAGTGGGCCATGTGTCTAATTAGACAAATGGTTGTATACAAGTTAAAAGTTGTTACTTTTAGAGTATACTCACTAAAATGTTTACTATAAAATAGTATGCTATGCTCTAAATGCATCAATCTCATGTATCTAAAATTTTCCAAGCCTTTTAATTTCATCAAAGGGTCATGAAAAATGAACTAATTCTAGGTTATATGATTATGTTTTATGTTGTTGACATAACAAAATAATTTATTGAGACATTTATCACATTAAATGGTACATGAGCATATACACACCCAAACTCTGTCTCTGGGTTTGCTCTTAGAAACACTAAGGTATGTCCTTGACAAATTTGTAAGATGAGTTAGTCACAAACCAAAATCATTCTCTTTAAGTTCAAGAACTATAATGAAAAAAAGACTGATTTTTTTCAAATATCCAATTTTGACCAGGGTATCAAATGAGTAATTTACAGCTTTTCTACATTAGTGTTTTACTTAATCTTCAGTAATTGGTATCATGTCAGGCAAAACCAAAGACCATGGCTCAAAGTAAGTGGGCACATTCTCATCCATGAATGGGTCCCATGTCTTAAGAAATGGTTTGTACTTGAAGCCGCAAATAAATATGAACTTATTATCTTTTATTAGGAGGTCCTTGGACAGTGTTCCTATTCACACATGAAGTCTCATGCCTCTTATCCTACATCAAGGAGTATCAACTCTTGACCTTGTTTGTACCACATATATACTGTCTATTAAGACTAATGTCCTCAAGTCCTGATCCACATTGTGTAATAGTTGAGAAGTCTAGCTCCAGGCAGAGATCCTGTGTGTGATCGTTCAAGTATAATCTTAGATGATTAAAGGGCTTTGACCAGCAGACCTTGGGAGGAAAGTTGCCCCCACCCTTGAGCTTAGTGTACACTGTGTGTTGTACTTTATGAAGAAGCTGTAGTCCAGGCCTCAGGCAATGTTCTCCATCTTCAGGTTAGACATGGTCACATGCCTCCCTCTGTTCTCTCTGACTAGGGTTTGTAGCTGAGGGACTTCCTTCAGAGATTGCCTTATTTGTGGTCTTGGTAAGTGCTCTGGTCTCCTCTTTGACCCAGGACTTTCTCATTCCTAGACTCCTTCCCTCACTCCATTTAGAGACTCTACCTCTATGACTTTAAAGAAGTAGGGATTCTGAGTTTGGGGCTCTTCAGTGGTAAGGTAACTTTTTCCATCTCCACTACATATCCGACTCTCCCCGTGCTGTTCTATGGAGAAAATGAAACACTGCTACACTTGTCTGTACAGTCATAGCAGGTGAACAAAGGCCTGGTTGCTTGCTCTTTACAGTAAGTGAATAAAGGCTTAATGGCTCCTTTCAGTTCGACTCATCACCATAACTGACTACCCACCCGAATGCTCAACAGTACTCTGTTAAACGGTCATGGACCACTCAACTGCTCTGGTATAACTCTTCGGCTGTAATAAGGCACACACACTCCTGGTATAGTATCAATCATGGACTGTTATTATCTGAGATGGGGCAACTCATGGCACCTTCTTTTAAATATTATCACCATGTTTCCAACAGATCAGTCAGTTATTACCTGAGAGTTCCCCCAGACTTTGGTTGGCTTTTGAAAACTCAACTCCAAGCTAAGTTAACCATGCACTCTCATGAAAATGTCTAAAGATTTCTTATTGTTTCTTATGGCTTCTGACCCTGTGCTGACATGGGGCTTCTATGCTTCTGAAATGATTAGAAAAATAAATTCTGTCACCATTTCTCCAACTGTATGGTGCTATCATCATCATCATTAGATTCACAAGTATTTTGTGAGATCACAGAAAGAGAATTCACCATTTCCTTAAGGGACCCTTCTTACAAAGCAAAGTCTTGGATTTTTTTTTTCTTTCTTTCTGGTCTTTATTCCAGCAATTTCCTCTAAGGAGCAGGCCTGGTGACTACCCTGAATTCTCTGGGTCCCTTAGTAATTCTACTGATAAAAATGGCTTTTACATAGAATGTCCCTCTCTGTGGCCTTGATGCTAGGGCCTCATGGGAGATATTATTGAAGAGACATAATCTGGCAAACAAAAATAATCCCATGGAAACCCCAAAATCTTTGAGTTCTTAGAATGCCATGAGTGGTATGACCCTCCTCTGGAGTGCAGTCAACTTAACCGGAGACGATGCTATTAAAATGGACTCTTTCTCTTCCGGTGGCTATCGACTGCCAACAGCTTCTCTACTGGTATTCCAAATGAAACATACATATGTAATTCAAAACTAACATTCACAAATAAGAGAAACTAACTATATGTTTGTCTTTTCTCAGTTGTCTTCATCTGGATGAGTACTTCTAGCTCTATACGTTTACCTGCAAGCTTCTTAAGTTCATTTTTCTTATCAACAGAACAATAACCCACTGTGTACATATCTCACATTTTCATTATTCCCTCATTAGTTGATGGATGTCTATCAGCTGTTTCCATTTCTTGGTTATTGTGAATAGGGGAGCAATGCACAAGGATGAGGTTTCTCTACAGCAGAATATAGAGTCCTTTGGGTATATGCCTAAGAACAGTACTAGGTTTTTGAGGATCCTTTACTCTTCCTTCCATTGTGGTAATCCCAGTCTGCTCTTCAACTAGCAGTGAGTGTTCTATTGTTCCAACATCCACACCAGAACCTATCATTCATTATCAATCTTTTTAAAAATCTGAGCCATTCTGGCTGCAGTAAGATGAAATCTCAAAGTAGTTCAAATTTGCATCACCCTGAAATTTAAGGATATCCAGCATTTTAAGAAATGCTCCGTAGTCTCTATTTCATCTTTTGAGATCTCTATTCAGTTCTATGTCTCATATTGAACTGGGTTGTTTTCTTGATGGTTTGTGTTTTCTGAATATTAACCTATGCTGTAAGTATAGCTGGTGAAGAATTTTTATGTTTAGTAGGCTACCTCATGGTGTCTTTGCTGTATATGAAGCTTTCTTCATAAAGTTCCATTTATGATAATGAAAGTATCGTTTCAGAAGGAAGCAAGATTTGATTTATCCAGACAGGCTTTCAAGTTGGGTCTTGGCTGACAGATCGATCTGAAGACTTTCCTCAATGTCATCCAGAAACTATACTGTGAAATGAGCTGCATTCCAAAATGTCCTACCTCTGTCCTCTGCGCCATTGGTTCCTAGTTCAACCGGCATTTGCAAAGTGAGACTTAGTGCCCTTAAGCCATGCTGTTCGAAACGCCTCCTCAATCTACTGTATTAAAACCCATGACAAAATAAGTCAGGAGCCAAGCCTCTGAAAAGGCAGAGAGATAAGCTGACACACCTCAGGAACTGTGAGCACAGATGTGCTTGGCGGCAGGCCCAAGCTCAGCCTAGGCGGTCGCAGCCTGAGCTACTTTCACTTGGTCTGCACTGTTCCGGTTTTTNGTAGACTTTTCCTTATGTGGGTCTTTTCCCTGTTTCAGGGGATTAGTTTCTTTCCAAGGTTTTCGTCTGTTCCTTGTCTCAACTGCCAAGAAGCTACGTGATGTGTGATCTCTCCTGGCTTGATCCTAGCGAAGTGTAATATAACCAGCCACCATCATTGACTTTGGTGTGATAACAAGTTCTGGCCTCCCTGAGGATATCAGCAGCCCCTCGCTGGAGCTGGTATCCTCCTGTCTCCATTTGATCTCGGAGAGTCAACTCAAGAGGCCTCACTTTCTGTTTCTCAAACTACTGTGAAAAATAACAACAAAACAGAAAAGCCAGGAAGAGATGAGATTCTGACTTGAGAACAAGGCCATCTCTCCTTTATCTCATTCATAGGCAGGGCCTCTTACCTGGCCTGATGTGTGATTAAAAACCCAGTGAAATAAAGATAAGACAAGCGAGTGAGAGCTGTTACCCAAGGAGGGAAATTCTAGAACATAAAGAAAATGGGACTTTTTCTCTGTAACTTTGCAAAAGCCGACACTTCAGGGTCAGTTCCACTGTCCAAATACTTCAAACCTTATTTTTCAAAAGCCAACTTCCCTGATTCCTGGGGACCAGATTTGGGGTTCCCAAAAGAAACAGTCTCAAATGTTAAAATCCTAGAAGTTGAACTCTAGAAAAAAAATTTTATAAATACATGTGTTTGTATGTTAAAATGGAAACTATTTGGAAAAACATGTGAAAGCGTGACAGAACACTTCATAGGCCACTACATTAGAAACTAGATCACATTAACACATATTTTTGTAAATATTAAAAAATGCTCAAAAAAGTTGTATGGGTACAGGAGCCAAATTGTTATACAAAACAAAGTAGTCATTTTTAGATAATGGAGTAAATTTATTTCTATCTAACTTTTTTGAGACAATATATTTGATCATATTCTTTATCATCTTGGAGGGTTTTTTGTTTCTGAACTTCTTTTTGTATATTACACATACTTACTGTTGATAGTGCCCATTGAATTCTCATTTTATACTGGTATTTATAAAGTATTCTGTATAAGAATTTTATTGTTTTCCAAAGGGCTTGTGCATTTCTCAAATATTTAATACTTGTCTTCAATTATCCTAAGCATATTTATCTGGTATTCTACCTTTGAAATGTTTATTTAATACTTGTCTTCCATTATCCTAAGCATATTTTTCTGGTATTCTGCCTTTGTTTTCTATGGGAGCTTTGAACACTGCCTGGTCCCTGCTGACTCTAATGTGTTACATTGTTTTCTTAAGTATTTTGAACTATTTCTCATCTTTTTTTGGGGGAGAGTTTTATGTTCCTCAAGGTACACTTGTTGGAGCAAAACCCCTGAATGGTTTGCGTTTGTTTCTGCCAGAGCCTTCATGATATTCTGCCGTCTTCTATCAAATTTGATATTAGTGATTCTCAGTTCACCTCTCACATCTGCCTGCTCAAAGAACAGTGAAGGAATATATTTCAAAAATGAGGACTTAAACTTAGGTTCAGCATTCCTTAGACAACCTGCCTACATAGATAGTGTCAGTGTTTTATTTTTATTTTATTTAAATTTGTTTGCCTGGCTTTGTACAATGGATACTATAAAGTTATGCCCAATAAAATTTGTTCTTATCAGTTGAAAATTATAACAAATGGTAACACTGACTATGGAGCTACGGATTACGGTCAGTGTGGTCTCTACTCTAAGGAGTTAGAGCAGTTCTTGACCTCCCTGATGCTATTAGAGCAGTGGTTCCCAACCTTCCTAATGCTGTAACCCTTTAATACAGTTCCTCATGCTGTGCTGACCCCAAACCATAAAATTATTTTGCTGCTACTTCATAACTGTAATTTTGCTACTGTCATAAATCATAATGTAAATATCTGGTATGCAGGATATCTGACATGTAACCCCAAAAGAGGTTGTGACCCACAGGTTGAGAACCACTGTCCTAAAAGGTTTGTTTGTGTGTATGAATAAGTGTTTGTGTGTATGCTGTATGTATGTTCTTTTTTGTACAACACGCACACTAGTAAGCACACATGCACACACAGAGGATTCTGTAAAATAATTATGTTACAGCCTATGACCTTCACTGACTAATGCAAATTAACACGTAAGAGATCCTTACAGCATTAGGGTGCCCCACTTCTGTTCTCTTTTGCATTTTCTCATCTAATCACTCGACGCAAATAGCAATACTACTTTCTCTTTTTCTTCTAATTTGTTACTGGTGGTTTCTTTTCTAACCAATAATCTATTCCTACTGCAGCAATCTTCTGCCAGTTCCAGGAAAGACAGGTCTTTAAACTCTTAAGATACAAGCTTTGAAACTTTTATTATTATTATTATTATTTCATTCATTTATATGTGTGTATGAGTGTTTTGCCTGCATTCCAGTATATGCTTCATGTGTGTCCCTGGTGCTTGTGGAGGTCAGAAGACGGCCCTTGGATGTGAAATTACCAAAGGTTGTGATGCTGGGAATTGGACGCAGATCTTCTGCAAAAGCAGAAATGCTCTTGGCAGCTAGCCTACTCTCCATTCTTGAAACTTTGAATTTTTAAGGGAAAAAATGAACTCTAAGTGTAAATTAATATCAAAAGTACGAATGCTTCTTTAGAAATTCCAAAGGACAATCTATCTGGCCAGGCGTCTTATGCATATATGTTGGGAAGAATGCCTTCTCCTGGACTGCAGATGCAGCACACCAGAGAAATTCCGTAAGCAACAACATGAGCATATTAAAGCTTAAATAGAACTCCTCACTTAAAAATAATATTTTGGAAACAGGAAACAAAGGTATCAAAGGGATGTAACCTCCGGTGGACAGAGGTAGCTTCATTTGTTAAAAGATTATGTTGTTAATGGTATGTTAGTTACTAAATTTCCCAGAGAATTGCTTTTGTGAAACTTTGAGGAATGAAACATTTTCCACTGGAAATGAAAATTCAAGTGAAGTCGTCTATCCACATGCCCAGTTCAGTATTTGGGATGTGAGCACATCTAACAGATGGTCATTCTCAAGCCTTTGCTCTACCGATAATTAACTAAGAGACTGTAAGAACCGTAGATTAAAAGTCCTCATTTATTCCCATCTTAGGCATCTTAGAGCTGAAGCAGATAGAGATCTGTCATTTGCTCATGGTCACATGACTGGAAATTTTCAAGGCAGGATTTGAGCCTCAGTCTGTAAGTTCCAGCCTGTGTGCTCTCAATCCCTTTGCTATGCTTCTGTCCTGGGCTCTTTTACTTTAGAGTTTGTTGGTAAAATCTCCAGGGAAGAAGAAGAGAATGGCTTATGACTATCGTGCTTGCCTGTGAAATATACAAACATCTGTATGAACACTATAAACTCAACCTGCAAGCCTTGTTAGAAAATATCCAGCTAGCTGCAAGGGACTTGCTTGTGTTATACATGGAGACATTAGGAAACCTTGCTAAATGTCCATATTGGAACTTAAAAATCTGGTTAATGTATCTATGTTGGACATACAAAATTCATACCCAAGGAAACAAACTAGGGTTTTCAAAGGAATCAATTCCTATGAAGCATTCACTGCTGTTTTCAGAAAACCACAGGGCACTGGTAGACTTACACATTCCTTAATTCAACACAGCATCTCGTCTCCACATGGCATCACATGCGTGGTTGCCTCAAGTAGAGTTTTAGTAACAGGGTGAGCATATATAGCTATATGAACATATAGCTAGATGTTGTTCTTCTGAAAACATCTTTTAACATTAACACCGATCGAAGCTATGCATTTGGAAGCATAACATACAAATTAAACAGACATGCATGTTACACAAGGGTTTGCAGTTATAGTGTGTTCACTGACCGCAACAGTCCTGTGCACCATGTTGGATACAAGAATGTGATTGGTAGCAATCATGGAAGCAGGACAAAGCAGAGGGCTTTTCAAGGAAGGAAATGACCTGTGGTTCAGATGAGGGTGCAAGTATCTAGGTAACATCTGAGCTGAGTCTTGAAGGTATGGATATCAGAAAGGATCTGAATCTAGGCATTCCAAAAAATAAATGGCCATTTAAGTACCAGACCTAAAATTAAGTTCAACATGCCCATTTCAAAGACTTTACCATTTTTTCATTATTTTTTTAACCAACGTAACGAATGGACCCCAGTGACTCTGCCAAATTTTATTCATTCATTAAATTCTATTTACTATGTGTCAGAAGGAGTGCTGTTGTCTCCAAGAGAGAGAAGGCCCATCTCCCAGCATCACTCAAACTGACTTCTTTCCTGGGATAATAATGACATTGTTAATGACACACATTCATGCAAGTACACACTTTAAAGCTTTCCAGGCATGAAAATCAAGTTATTTCTGTAAGAAAATAAATTCTAATGGTTCCCAAAGGAATCTATTTTCAAGTTCAAAAATACTGGTACAGAATAAAGAACAATAGGGCACAGAAGGCAAAGGAAGCCAAATGTCTGGGGAAGAGGAAAAGGAAAATGAGTCAGCTGAAATTTCCAAAAGAAGCTGAAGTGAGCTTCAAAGAAAAGCGCTATCTACTATCAAGAAGGCAACAAAGGGCCACACCAAAGAAACAGGGAGAGACACTAGTCCAGGAGTTTCCAAACTTGAACGACCTTAGAATGTGATTTGTCACAGGGAATATTCAGATTAAATGTATGTTGGGTGGTGATGGTCCACACCTTTAATCCCAGAACTCAGGAGGCAGAGGCAGGCGGATCTCTGTGAATTCAAGGCCAGCCTGGTCTACAAGAGCTAGTTTCAGGTCAACCAGGGCTATGCAGAGAAACCCTGTCTCAAAAACCAAAAAAACAAAATAAAACAAAACAAGACAAACTTTGTGCACCCACTCAGTAGCAATCATAAACACACCAACTTGACCGTTTCTCTCCTGCTGGCGATGACCCCCATGCCACCACACCTCTTCCAAGTGGCCCCAAATCTTAGAAATGGAGCATTGAGGAGAAGTAACGTATCAGGGAGGATGAAAGGAAGGAAGATGCAAAAGGGAAGTGATTCAGTTCACCAGAGCTTCTGGTGAAGTTCAAGACAGAAGAGCATGATAACCCGAGGACAGCGCCTGAATTCTAGACCCTGTGGAGCTCCGTAGGCTGGGAAACCAACTGACAACCAGAAAGACAAAGGTGGACCCAGTTTAAAACACACAAAGGATTCACCCATGTAGGTAGAAAAATGGATCTTTCCCTAGAACCTCAGAGAGGAATGCAGACATCTTGCCAGCCCAGTGAAACTGTGTCACACCGCAGACATGTGAAATAATACACTGGCTGGTTTTTGTTCTGTTTTGTTTTGTTCTGCTCTGTTTTGCTTTTTTGAGACAGGGATTCCTTGTTAAACAGCCCTAGCTGTCCTGGAACTAGCTCTTGTAGACCAGGCTGGCCTTGAACTCACAGAGATCCACCTGCTTCTGCCTCCCCCCCTGCTGGGATTAAAGGCATGTGCCACCACTGCTGGGCTTCACTGGGCTGTTTGAAGCCTAAGTTTGTAAGTTTGTTACAACATGCACAGAAAAATACTGAACTTAGTTTTATTATAAAAGGGAGTGAGGCAGGGTTTCACATAGCCCAGGCTGGCTTTGAACTCCCAATCTTACTGCTTCCTAAATGCTGGGGTTACGGGTGTGTGTCATCACAGTCTGCCACAATCTTATTCGAATTCCAAGACTCTCAGTTTAATTAGGCTACAACAGGGAATAAAGTAAGCCATACTTTTCCCTTGAGGCACTAAGTTGCTTTAGTGATAACACTCTAAAATTAGATGGTGCTGATTAGATTTCTGGGTAGACATTTGACTATGTTAGGCATACGTAAGCAAGCAAACGTGTAAGTTGAAGTTCAAAGCATGTTTTAAAGATAAAAATCGGTATCATTCTTTCAAAATAGTCTTTATGTGGGAGCTGTCGATACAGCTTGATCAGTAGACTGTCTGCCTAGCTTGCAGAGAACCCAGATTTTGATCCCTACCCCTGCACAAACTGGGCATGGTGTCACAACCACAGCACTAAGGAGACAGAGGCTGGAGGATCAGAAGTTCAAGATCTTCCTCTAAATTTTTAAAGTGTTTTTTTAAAAGTGTGTGTGTCTGTGTGTGTGTGTGTGTGTGTGTG
>LOJH01011445.1:0-13005 GCA_001685095.1 Ellobius talpinus
GAGCTAGGTGGGGAAAACTAAAGTGAATGCTGGGAGAAAGAAGGGCGGAGTCAGAGAGAAGCTATGTAGCCCTATTGGAGACAGATGTTGGAACCTTGCCAGTAGGCCATGAACCTCATGGTA
This sequence comes from Ellobius talpinus, assembly GCA_001685095.1. Classification (NCBI taxonomy): domain Eukaryota; kingdom Metazoa; phylum Chordata; class Mammalia; order Rodentia; family Cricetidae; genus Ellobius; species Ellobius talpinus. The sequence goes on from LOJH01011445.1 coordinate 124, forward strand.
AAATATAAAATATTGGAGATGGGTTAATTCTATATGTAAGAGTTGGCTAGCAATATGCTTAAGTAATTGGCCAAGCAGTGATTTAATTTATACAGTTTCTGTGTGATTATTTTGGTTCTGGGTGGCCAGGATGAACAAGCGGCTCCTTACCACATTCCCTGACTCTGTTCTCAGGACAGGCAAGCCAGACCCAGAAGGAAGAGACTACTTTATTTCCATGCTTTTCCCCCCATGTGACCATCATGGTCCCAGTCTTTCTAGCCTGAGTCAAGAGGAAAAGTCTCTAGTAATCTTTTCCTTCTCTTTCTTTATATTGGGATGGGCGTAGGTCACACTGGGTACCTGGCAGGCCCACTTTCAGTTCCTCTTAGGTGTTTTATTGATAGATTGTTACTTTCAAAACACGGCTGCTGTTTTTAATGCTCCAAGATAACAGGATGAACCTAGAGAGAGTCCCGTGATAGCCTCATCAGTCACAGACTGCCGCTGATATCATCGGAGGAAAATTCCTGAAGGAGAAACAGGAATCTGAGGGGACGTGCTTCATGCCAGGTGGTCAGTAACTTTCACTCTTTGTGACTGATGACAAGAGTGACATATTGAGCCCATGCCGCTGAACTTCCTGTCTCACAACAGGGAAGGATCCTCTCGTTGTACTACACACTGGGCAGAAGGTGTTTCTCAGCATTCACACTCATTCTGTCTGGGCTGAGATTGAAGGGGCACTGTGGTTTGTGCAGGGATAATGAATAGATGCTTGCATGTGTCTGGGTCAGAGAAACGTGTAATTTGCAATCCTTGGTGGCAAATGTGTAGCTCAGATGTCACCAAGAAGAGATTTGGCATGATGCAGCAGTCCTTCAGGTTGGTTGTTGTCACCAACCGGACATGATGGGTTAGAGGACCCAATTAGTATTATTCATGCTCAAACATTATCTCTGTTAAAGAGACCAGATTACGGCTGCAGCAGCTGGTGAGTGACCCACCACCAGTGGGCTAAACGCAAGCTTGCCATTGCCCCTTCACACCGGACTCATCACTCTCGTCTGCGGTGTGGATTGTTTTCTTAACTGCTCAACTATCACTAAATCATAAGGATTCTGGAAGGTGTGTTACTTCTGCTTTGTTTCTCCACCACTTTGTCTGGTAATTTACAATCAATAGGTAGCTAGCAAGTGTGATTTGGAATAAAATATATTCAAAGACACAAACACTTACCTTTCATTATTTTTTGAGAGATTTCAAATCCATGATATCCAGTCATTTCTGAAGATTTTCCACATGTGCTTCTGTGTTGATCAATCAATAAATTTTAAGTGCTCTATTATACCTATCAGTTTATACACATTAAATCACTAAGGGGGAGCTGGCAATATTTTTTTGGAGCAGTTTAAGTAGTAATAATTTTTCTATTCTCTAGAACTGAACTAGTAGATAGCTAAGAATCCATTTCCTCTTTATTTCGATACCTACTCTACCTTGGGTCCTTTTATTTTGAGGCAATCTTCACATTTTAGGAATAAATCTAACATTGTGTGTATTAGTGGATCATCAGAGCAATTAAGCATTCATAGAACTCCTTTGGGGGGTGCCCCAGGCAGTGGTTGGCATAACAGCAATTTCCTGAAATCAGATTAGTGTTCACCACCCAGCTATGCTCTCTCAGTCACAGTATAAAGTCCTACACCAGGCTAAGTTTTATTAATTAATGGTGATGTCTAGCTTCTTATTGCCACAATCTTTGTAAATTATAAAAGAATGGATAAGGAAATGGTGGATAGGATATAGAGGAAAAAAGAAACATTTTTCCTTAGAACTCTGAGCTAAGACTCTCGAAGAGAGACCATAACATTTACAATACAGTTCTTGTAGCTAAGGCTCAGGGATCTTTGCAGGAGAGGGGCCGGAAAGATTGGAAGAGCCGGAGTAACAGGAAGTCTGCTGTGAGACTCTGTTTCCTAGTCCGTGAAGTCTCAACAACACGGCTTCCTAAACAGACTGGAACAATAAAGACACCAATGGACATGCTAATGTAGTGATATTTTGTTTATGTTTTAACAAATAAAGCTTATCTGAAGATCAGAGTGCAGAGCTAAGAAGGCACTAGAGGCTAGGGAGTGGTGGCACACTCCTTTAATTCCAGGATTCAGGGAATTACTTCAAGGCTACCCTGGGCTACATGGAATTAATTCAGTCAGAAAGAGTTTTGTAGTTTATATTTGTTTCTCACATTTTCTCAGTTTCCACACCATATCACTGGTCAATATTTTCTTCTAATTTATATCATTCCTGCTATGCAATTAATTGTGAATAAATTGATAATATACTTCAATTAATGTAGGCATATGTCTATTTTACAGTTAACGGACACTGCAATGGTTGCACAAACATGGAACTTGAACTACGAAGCCCAACAACATAGGGAGTTGGTGAACTTTGCTCTTGGCAGCACAAACAGTTGCAGAAGCAGGGGGAATTTACAGAAAAATGATTTCATCTAAAACATGCCCTTATTTTTCAGTGTCTCAGAGAAAAAGAAAGAAATAATTAAAATGCACAAAAGAGTAAAGAAGTTAGAGCTCCTCCATGCAACACGACACTGCACAGTGTTAAAGTTATGTGAGTTCACTGGATATGCTATGTTTTACAATTCCAGTTCCATGGAAGCCCTCATATTCCTTCATTCACATGCTGTCTATCACTGCTATTGCTCTGCCACAGGAGAACAGGGTTTTTCAGCCAGTGTTTTGTCCCTAGTAAAGAATAATAGCTAATAATATAGAACATTTTCAGTTATATATGGTTCCAAAATTAAACCTGAAAGATTCTTGCTTTACATTCTGAATAAGTGATATTTTAGAAGCTTTTCACATTCTTTATATTTTTTAAGGGTAAAAACAAAAAATACTAATATAGTTGGTTATAGTTAATAATTGTTGCTGTGAAAATAAAGTATAACTTGAAAGAATTTAAAATTGAATAACCAAAGTTCCCAAAGTATTTTTTTAGAAACCACAAATATTAGATTTTAAAGAAATCCACTCATAATATTAAGAGGTCGCTTATATAGAAAGTTTGACATTAAATAAGTGCTAAACTGTTAAAAGTTATGTGTGGAAATTGACATTTGTTTCAAGTGAAAGCCCATTTTATATTCAGAGACTTGGTGGGAAAGGGGACATAGAAGTCACCTTGACCAAGCAGCCTCCTAACAAACTGTAAGTTAAGCAAAAAAACTCAATGGAATAGAGACTTGTACAGTTAAGTAAGAATTCAGAGAAGATTCTGAAGACATGCCTGCCGGTGAGATCAAAGGTTTCAATGTTCATTGCCTCTAGTTAGGATTGTTTGAAAGCCCAAACCATGCAGACCAGCATGGTGACACCAAGGCAGAGATGAGTGTAGTTCATCACTAGAGAACCAGAGCAGAGGAGAAAATGCTAGTATGTCAGCACAGAGGCCAGAGGCCATCCTGAGGGCAAGAGGAAGACACTGGAAAGAAGGGAGAAGGGAATACCCTTGACCACTTGACTACCTTGACTCCCCTTGACCACCACTGACCACTGTTGACCACCGTTGATCATCCTTGACTACCCTTGATCACTGTTGACTGCCCTTGATCACTCTTTGAAGTCCCCAATGTTCCTTTTTAGAATCTAGAGTTTAAATAGCTTCTATTCCCCTTCTACCTGAACACTTTTATATGAAAAAGAAACATTTTTAATCTTCTTAAGTTGGTGTTTTTCAGACTTTTGATTGTGATCATGGTGAAAACACCTGACTTATAGAGCATTCCAGCCTACTCTTACCCATGAATCCATCAAAGAAACAGAGTCATAAGACAAAATTGCTCTATCACATGTAGTAAGATCTAGCGGTCTGCTCTATTGAGTCAAACATTCTAGGTGTAGCTCACTACTCAGACTATATAATCCATCAATTATCCATAGTATTGAATTTGTGTAATTTATTTAAGCAAATATTTATCTGAAATGTATCATAACAAATGAAATAATCTTTTCCACTCTACCACTTTCCATAAATTTTCTCTTGAATTCATCTTCATTCTCTCTCAAACTTTTGACTGCTCAAATGTATCACCGTTGATTTTCATTTCCTTCAGCTCCCCTCAGTTTACAAAAACTTATTGTTTTCAAAATGTGTCATCTGTCAGACTGCTTTGGTGTCTAACCCTAAGCCATGCCAAACCCATCAGCATCATCTGAGGGTCCCACAGCAGTTTTAGAACTATTCTTCCTGCTTTTGTTTGAAAGCTCCTTGATTCTTTGCTTCTCCTGATACAGTGGCCTATCATAATAGAATAAAATATCAAATAAAAATACTTAAAGATAGGCTTGTGGCTATATATGTGGGCTAAAGGGGCAATAGAGGTTCTATTGGAAATAATACTCTTAAGAAACACATCTCTGAGGCTGAGATCAGTCAACACAGAGCTAACGAATAAGCACACACTCAGAGAGCCTGACTATTGAAGATCTGAAAGAGAAAACACACCTGATGTACTTGAGACACAACAGAGCTTGCTGGAATCTGCTAAGCTGCCTAGAGATTGAATGAGCTAAATAAGAACTACTTCATATATGGTGTGCATATCATCAAAGGAGCTTTATTGCATTAAAATTGAAAGAAAATCCCTAGAGAACTCCAGGAGGCATGTAACAGAACAAATATGTGTCTTCTGAGGATGCTCAGCTCCGTATATAAAGCAATGTTTGGATATGAGTTATGCTGCCACCCTACTTTTGAAGTCATCCTGAGATTACTTATGATTCTTAATGTAATATACACTGTTTTGTAACGTGTTGTTCAATTTAAGAGTCTGTATAATGGTGTCTGTCTGTTTTCCTTGGTGAGGGTAAATACAACACTTACCTGTGAATATAAGGACAAACATTTAACATATATGTGTGTAGCAACAATTATCACAAAAAGATGCAGTAAATTTAAAGAGATTAAGGAGGAGTGTACAGGAAGGAGGGATGTAATGGAAAAAATGATGTAATGATATTATAATCTCAATAAATAAAATAAGCAATTGAAAAATCTGTAGGTATGCAATTTTTCAGATGTTTTTAGTCTATGGCTGGCTGAATCTGTGGATGTGGATCTACAGATAAGAAAGACAAATTTTATCATCATATATGCTAATGAATAATATGACTCTGATACTCAATAAAACAAACCAATACAGATTTTCTTCGTTTTTGCTTTTCTGTGACATTTTGATGATTTAAGTGAGTCACCAAAAGGATGCTCCAACTTCAAAGACAAAGATTAGGAAATTCCAAGTGAAGTTTTCCTTAGACTGTTTTTTTTCTAGGTTAGTCGTTCCTGACCCATGTAATTTGTTCCCTGAGAAAGTGTCAAAGTCACCGAAAGGCACAATTGTCTTCTCTCTTGTTTACCTGGGATGGAAACTGAATGAGGGCAGCTGCTGGAGAGAGCAACTAAGTGTCACGGAGGCTCTGCTCAAGGCTCCTATGAGGAAAACAAAACACAGTTTGGAGTCTCTCCAAGCAGAACACACCACAAAGGCAACGCAGAGAACCACCGTTGTTGTTGTCTGAATCTAGAATGAAGTCAGTGTTGAGGATATGGAAATAATGGTGGGCTTTTGACTGTGTATCAAGACTTCTATTATTTGTCAATTTGAATGCTCCCTTGACTCTGATAGAATAAAACAGTTCCAAGTTTGCTTACAACGAGTCACTTTACTGCATGAGTTAAACGAGATCTTGCATAAGAGGTTTATACAATTATTCAGCAAGTTTAATGAGCACAGGAGCCCTGGGGATTTGAGATAACAACAAATGCCATTGGTTAGAACTTACATTAACTGTCTTTTTCAAGAGCACCACATCTCTTAAATGTTAAACCTGGCTGGCTGCTCTGGAAGGGACTCATACCCATCCCCTGCTGTTTGGGGCCAGTGGCACACATATGTTCCCATATTCTCTGCATTTCTCATACATTTTCTAAAAGATCCTCATAAAAACATGGATAGCGAAAATAAGTTTATAGTGAAACACAGAAAATGAGCATTGTGTTTTCTTTGAAAATTGTGACAGCACTGCTAGGCATTGGCTTAAAGAAAATAATGGAGTGGATCTACAAAGGAACTCTGGAGTTCCAGGCTCTCACCATTTACATGCACATAAGCACAAAGACACTTGCTGATCCAGTTATGACTATTACTGCATGTTGATAGGCACCCTTCTGCCATCTAAAACATTCTGACCCCAAGAGAGTATTCCAGCCCCACATCAGGCATAATTTATGTCATTGGTAAAATGGTGTTCACACAATCCAAATAAATTTATGCAGTAGTCCAATCCAATTTTCTTTTGGTGTACCATTTGCTGTAATGCATATTGAACCATAATATATGACTGCCCTTGACAGCAAAGTGAAGCTATTTTTAGAATTCACGACCCATTTTCTCTCCATTATACATTGATTTCTTGAGTCCGCCATTACAAATGATCAGAACTGGGTAGCCTAAAATTGCAGAAATGTATTATCGCACCACACTACAGGAGGGGACTGGGAAATCAGTGTGTCAGCGAGGCTTGTGCCTCCTGGGGACTTGAAAAGGGTAACCACTCACACTTTCTCCTAGGTTCTGGTGACTACCAACAGGCTGCTGCCTACAGTCCACAGCTACATCAGTCTAGTCTCCTCTCCCTCTTCAGATACCGCTAGTGTGTGTCACCCTTTCAGTGTGTCACCACTTCTTACAAGGACATCTGTCATTTGCTGTAGGACCATCCTAAGCAATGATTTCATCTTGTATTTCCAGTGTTATCTCACCTTGAATTTCTAAATTAATTACACTCACAAATAACTTATCTCCAAATAAACTCATATCCATAGCCATAGCTCTGAGAGATACTCTGGCTAGGGTACACACATATTTTTGGTTGCCCAACAGGGACAAAGAGTTAATGGGTAACCTCCCTTTAGTTACTGCACACCCATTTCAGAGATTCGTTTTATCAACTTCCAGGAAACTCCTTACCTGCCAGGTCAGGCTGACTGCAGCATCTACCCCTGATGCCTAACAGCACAACTTTTATTTTGATGTGATGGTTTGAAAAAAAATAGCCCCCAAAGGGAGTGGCACAATTAGGTGTGGCTTTACTGGAGTAGGTGTGGCTTTGTTGGATGAAATGAGTCACTGTCAGACAGGGTTTGAGGTCTCCTATGCACAAGCTGTTCCCAGTGTGAAAGATAGTTCACTTCCTGCTGCCTGTGGATCAAGATATAAAACTCTCAGCTCCTTCTACAGCAACATATCTGTCTGCATGTGACGGGGCGTTGATGTATGCTGTGAACGTTTTATTGCCATTGGTTAATAAAGAAGCTGCTTTAGGTTAACGGCTTAACAGAGTAAAGCCAGGCTGAAAGGGATATCTAGAGAGAGTAGGTAGAGTTAGAGAGAAGGAATGTAGCTGCCCACAGGAGACAGATGCCCCTGAACCTTGCCAGTAAGCCACAGCCACATGGGGATACACAGATTAATAGAAATGGGTTAGTTTAGGATATAAGAACTAGCTAGAAATGCGCTTAAGCTATTGGCCAAACAGTATTTGCAAATAATATAGTTTCTGAGTGATTATTTCAGTTCTGGGTAGCCAGGAACAAACAAGCAGCTCTCACCCAGCAGGCGTGCTGCCATGTCCCACCATGATAATAATGAACTAAGCCTCTTAAACTGTAAGCCACCTCAATTAAATGTTTCCATTTGTAATTGTTGTCATGGTCATGGTGTCTCTTCACAGAAATAGAAACCCTAACTAGGAAAGAATTTGGAACTAGGAACTGGGGTAATGTGATAGGACGGGCCATGCTTTTGTCTAGAGGAATTTGGACTTTGGGAGTCAGGGTTAGGAAAGCAGTGGAATACTGTAAGCACTGCCTAGTGGGGCATAGTAGTAGTTGCATGAGAGGCAGTACTGCTAAAGGTGAGTTGATGAACTGTGGGGGTCTGGCGCAAGAGGATTCAGAGGAGAAGAATTTTAGTATGTTGCCTAGTGATCATTCTTGTGATATTTTGGTGAAGAATGTGGCTGCTTTTTGCCCTTGTCCAAAGAGTATACCTGAGGTTAAAGTGAAGTGTTTTGGATTGATTACTCACTATGCCACCTTCCCTATGTTTTCGAACGGTAATATATATCCTGTGCCATTTTATGTTGGAAGTATACAATTTGCTTTTTGCTTTTGTTTTTATAGGTGATTACAGATAAGAGATCTCATGAATCTCAGAAGATACTTTGAATTGACTTTAGGTGTTTAAATAAGTTTGAGACTGTTATAGATTATGGGGACTTTTATATTGTACTGAATGCATTTTTGCATTATGATATGGATACAAGTCTTTGGGGGTCAGGGAGAGGAATGTGGCAGTTTAAAAGAAAATGGCCCAACAAAGGAAGTGGTACTATTGGGTTTGGCTTTGTTGGAGTAGATGGGACCATTTTGGAGGAAGTGTGTCACTGTGGGGATTGGGTTTGAGGTCTCCTGTGCCCAAGCTATACCCAGTGTGGAAAGACAGTTCAAGATCCTTTTGCCTGTAGATCAAGATCTGGAGCTCTCGGCACATTCTCCAGCACCATGTCTTGGTGTGGCCATGTCCCACAATGATGATAATGGATTAAACCCTAGAACTGCAAGCTAGACCCAAGTAAATGTTTTCCTTTATAAGAGTTGCCATGGTCATGGTGTCTTTTCACAGCAACAGAAACCTAACGAAGAAAATTGCTGTCTTACTTCCCTGGCTGTAATCTTCTCAGAATCAAACCCCAAAATAAATTTCTCAAGAACAAACTTTTACCTCAAGATTTGCTTTTAGGAAAACCCAGGCTAAGTTACACTAATCTGGCCATTAATTATGAAAGAAGTTACCATTTTTAAAAGTTTATATGATTATATAGAACTCAAGTATAAATTTTTTAACCAACTCGTTTAGACATGTAGGCAGATAGATTTAATGGCATTATATTCCAGTTCTATTTTGTTTCTAATTATTCAATAAGAATGATCATCTTATAAGATACAAACAAAAGTTGGGCAAAGAAAAGCAAGTTAAAACAATGAAGGCAACGTAACTTTTAACTAAATATAAATACCCTCTTTGTCCAGTTTGGTATTGTTTATAGTTACATTTTACTTTTTTGGATTGTGTATTGAAGGGGCTGGAGAGGTAGCCTGACAGATAAAGACAGCCACCATTATGCCTCATAGTCTGAGTTTGATTCCCATGATTTTCATGGTAGTAGAGAGCTCACTCCCACAAACTGTCCTCTGAGCACATCTGAATTGTGACATGTTCACTGTATGCCACACATGCATGTGCACACACACATCTACATGCATACACACATATACAAACATATACTATAAAATGTAATACCTTAAAAATTATATATTTACTTTTGAGTGTCAGGGGAATGAAAGAAAATACCTGGTGTAAAGAGTGTCTATTTTATATTGTGGAGCAATTTCTCTATTTCATGTGATGTCTAAGTATTTTGAGCAGGGTTTTGCACAAGCACAGAGAAGTAGTGATGATCATGGTCTCAAGAAAATTTTGGATACTAGTCAGTCAAGCTGAAGTTATGCAGGGGCTTGGGAAATGCAGTTGTAGAGGACATGGGGATACATGGTTCATAGAAGCTCTGGTCTCTAAATTGACAAGTAAAACTCCTGATAGAATTGCTAGTCTTAGAAAAGATGCTGTGAGAACTTAAATAATTGTTTTCCTGTTAACTTTTAATATATTCAGAGATAAAGTCATTAACCTGGGCATTTATAGTATTGTATTAAAATTCAATGGCATGAGGCTTAAGAAAGATTATTGTTGGATGTCTTGTGAGTTATCAGAGCCACCTAGGAAGTGATAAGACCTGGCATCTTTAGTTCTTGGTGAGATAAAATCTCTTCAGTCATTACTCCTTTCTCTTGCTTAATTACTTTCTTAGCAACTTTGAACAATCTCTTGGCAACTTTTAACAATTCAAGCAGGATTATGCTCAGTAATGATCATCAATATAGAATATGGTCGCAGGTTTTAAAGCAGTATTAATTTTCCCACATCAGATTGGTGATAAACAGTGTTTTCTTTATTTTTCTATTTTTTGATTTATGTTAACATTACTACTTTTATTATATAGCCATTTTACTGTAGAAAATGTAACTTTTCCATAATTATTAAGAATTAATGTTCCCCTCTAGTTTGATATATACTACATGACTTGTGTATATTCAAAGGAAATATTTTAATAGAGCCAGTTTTCCTAAGCAAATTAAAAATTTGTGCCTGAATGCTTCTTTTAGAATGTTTGTGGTTTCACAATTCCAACTGCGTATAGGAATGTCCACTGAATAGAATAGAGATCTTCTGCTTGATACTGTTACACATAACACATGAAAAAAAGCTTATTTAGTTAATGGCATGTCTTCCATTACACTTTGACTATTGTTTGTTGATGTGTTGGGTTTTGTCTGAATAACTGCCCTTCCTCTCTGATTCCTTCTTCCCCACTCTTCATGTTTTTCCTATTTATTCCAAGACTGACAACAAGGAATCAAGTTGGCTTTTGCTCCAAGGTCTCTCCACCAAGATCAGAAGAAACGAAAAGCACAAGTCTGATCCCAAACTTAAGCTAGGTTCTACAAGTCAGTTTTGTTGAGACAAATTTTTATTGGCATAAATTAGGCACGCTTCAAAGTTACTGTGTGTCTCCATTTACTTTGTCCCCAAAATAATTCTTATTTGACAAAGTTCTGGAGGGGATGGTGGATGAGTCTTAAGTCTTTAACATCTAATTCAGTATGATTAAAGAAGTTAAATTATTGACTTGGGAGAAGTGACTTACTACCATTACTAAAACAAGAAGAAACTTGAATGTTCATTCTGTACTTTTTAGCTCTGAGCTAGGCACAGTGGAGCTGACAAAATTGTCAAGCCAATTTATCTGGAAGCTGAAGTTTGTAGAGCAAAAGTCAAGAGCCCTTAGAGGTTGATGTCGACAAGAAGCAGAAGAAATAACTCTGTCTCTCAAGTAGAATCCTCTTTGACCTTGAAAACTCACCTAGTGAGAAGAACAATCAACCCCAGGAACTTTCTCTTAAGATGCAAATGAACCTTCCTTCCTTTGGAAGAGAGTTAGATGGGCTTTGAAGTATTAAATATGTAAGATGAGATCACCAGAAAGGCAGAGGGAAAGATATTGACTGATTCTGTTGACTATCACTTTAATTCTTCTTGGGAAAATGTCTTAATAAGGCATAGAGTGATATAGTGAGACACCCAGTGTTCTCCTCTAGCCCCAATGCCTGTACGGGGATTCCCACACCCCTAAGCACGTGTATAGAGACATTGTATGCTCATTCATACTCACAAATCACCAGATACAGCACTCATCTGACATCTCCAATTAAATGCCATTGGTTAATTATGGGGCATTTAGATTCCTTTATTTTAGAAATGTAATTTAGTACAGAATCATTTTTGAAATATTCATCCTCCAGTCTTTCAATAAATTTACGGATAAAAAAGTCTCATCCTCTATTATTTTCTCTAGTGGAAGGAAGGTATAAACTTGCAACCTAATTTTCTGGGCCTTTTCAAGACCTTATGCATCTCTCTCAAACAATTTCAGTATTTATATGGAGGAAATAAATATCCCTTTATCTCAGAAAAGATTATCATCTTAGATCAAGTATGACAAATAGTCCTGTTTCCATGGGTTATAAGAAACTAAGTGATGTTTAAAAATAGATTGTGTGGGCCCCACTTGAATTAATTCAAAGTTGGGTCAAACACTTTACTTTGCAGTCTGTTAACTTGCCTCCTTGGAACAGTGTCTGAGGGCAAGAGACTATTGTTCTCAATGTCACATTGGTTTTGCCAAGAGTGTTCACGAAGGAGCAAGTGTTCGTTGTTTCTCTTACTAGGGATCATTTCCCCAGTGTTTTGGAGAGTGTCCCTGTTGAACGGCAGTTCTCAACTTTGGCTTTACGTTGAGAGCACATGGAGAGATTTTAAATTGAATGGCAAGTCTGGGGTCCTGCGTGGAGCAATTAGTACAGAATATCTGTCTATAGAAGCAGGCCACCAGCCCTTTTCAAAGTCCCTAATCCAAAAAAGTCATCTTTTAAGAGGATCAGGCTTCTTTAGTTACATTAGTTAGATGTTCTCAACAGTGCAGTTTTTAAAAGATGCTCTGGCAGCCTTTATCCAGTAACTGATAGAAACCAATGCCAAGATGCACAGTCAAGCACTGGACTGAGTTTCAGGAACCCTGTTGAAGAGAGGGAGGGAGGATTGTACAAGTTATAAGGTTCAATCAAGGTCATCACAAGAGAACCTACAGAAACAACTATCCTGGGCTCATAGGAGCTCACAGACTCTGGACTGATAGCTCGGGAGCCTGCATGGAACTGGACTAGGCTCTCTACATATGTGATGATTGTATAGCTTGGTTTATTTGTATGACTCCTAGCAGTGGGATGAGGGCCTGTCCCTAATCCTGGGCTGGCTTTTGGGAACCTATTCACTATTCTGGGTTGCCTCACCTAGCCTTAATACATCCTTAATAATCCTGAGGTCCTACCTCAACTTGATATACCATGTTTTGTTGACAGCCATGGGAGACTTGCATGTTTCTGAACAGAAACAGAGGAGAGGAGAGGACGTAGGGGGTGAAATTACCTGGGGCGAGTGAGAAGGAAACACGGAACATGCAACAAACCCTCTTAGGAGTTTATTAAAGGGGGTGTGTACAGGCCTGGGGAATCGGTGTGCAGAGAAAGAGAGAGAGAGAAAGAGAGAGAGAGAGAGAGAGAGAGAGAGAGAGA
>LOJH01011446.1:1169-26467 GCA_001685095.1 Ellobius talpinus
AGATAGATAGATAGATAGATGATAGAGATATCTCAAGAAACTAAACATCAAAAAGGGAAATAATTCTATTTAAAAAGGGGGTACAGACCTAAACAGAGAGTTCTCAACAGAGGAAACTCACATAGTGAAGAAACACAAAGAAATATTCAACATCTTTAGCCATCAGGGAAATGCAAATCAGAACTACTTTGAGATTCTATCTTACACCTGTCAGAATGGCTAAAATCAATAATACAAGTGACAGCTCTTGCTGGCAAGGATGCATAGCAAGGGGAACACTCCTCCATTTCTAGTTGGAGAGCAAACTTGTACAGCCACTATGGAAATCAATAAGGTGGTTCCTCAGAAATTTGGGAATCGATCTACCTCAAGATCCATCTATACCACTCTTGGGCATAGAACCAAAGGACGTTCCATCCTACTACAGAGACAATTGCTAAGCCATGTTCACTGAGACTTTATTCATAATAGCCAGAACCTGGAAACAGCCTGGATGTCCTTCAAAGGAAGAATGAATAAAGAAAAGGTAGTGCATTTACACGAAGCATTACTCAACTGTTAAAATAATGTCATCATGATATGTGCAGGCAAATCAATGGAACCAGAAAAAATTCAACCTGAGTGAGGTAACTCAGACCCAGAAAGATATAGTATTTATTCTCTCATATGTGGATATTAGCTGTTAAATAAATAATAATCAAGTTACAAACTGTAGACCCAGAGAAGTTAGATAAAGAGGAGGGATTGGAGGGGGGCGTGTGGCTCTTCCTTGGAGGAGAAATTAGGACAGACTGGAAGCAAGGAAGGGGGAGAGGGATAGGAGCAGAGGTGGATGCAGGAACAAGAATGGGGTATCAGGTGGGGGAGAGATTAGANGGGAGAGAGTGTGGGCAGATATGGCTGGAATTGGGGGGTTTTGGAGGTGGTACTGAAACCTGCCTGGTTCAGGAGGAATTGCCTGGAATCTATGAAGGTGATACTAATGAGAACTAGAAATGGAGGATACTGGGCATCTTGTTGCCAGGTGAGGCTTCCAGTGGTAGGGCTGATTGCATTCAGTTGAGTTGTTGGCTAAGGGGGCCCCATGGAAATCCCCAAACAACCCATGGTGTTGCTACGACAAAGCTTTGCTCTCTGAAAATTGAGAGTGGAGCTCCATCACTGAGAACACACACACACAACTCACTGAACATGGACAAGTGGACCTGATGCCTACGTGGAGCCTTCCCCCTTCTGTCTAGTGCCTCTGATGCAGGAAGGTGCTCTGCAGGCTACTGAAACAGAAATATGACACCAGCCCAGCCACAAAACCCGTAACCTATAATCTGCCCAGCTTGCAAATATGTTTAGGCAATGTTGGCACAGAACTTGTGTCTGATTTGACCTAAGGCCCACTCCATGAGAAGGAACTCACACCTGAAACTGCTAGAATAACCAAGAACCAGAGACTGCATAGCCCAGAGACCTAAGATAAAATCAAATACTACTGATCTTTAAAAAAAAGTACCAATAAAATTATCCCTAATGATATTCTTCTGTACTTATCCGGTCATCATCAGTTGGGAACAAATGCAAAGGCCCACAGTCAGACATTACTCAGAGAGAGATTCTGACTGGGAGATCTCCATCAAATCCCTCATCTCAGAGTTCAGAGAATCCCACAGAGATTGTAAGAGTCAGAGGGGATCGAGGACACCAGGAGAACAAGGCCCTCTGAACCAACTAAGCAAGGCACTTAGGAGCTCACAGAGACTGAAGCAGCAAACACAGGGCCTCCATGGGTCTCTACTAGTTCCTCTGTGTATATATTATAGCTTTTAGCTTGGTGTTTTTATAGGACTCCTGACTGTGAGAACAAGTGGGGCTTTCCCGTGGTTTCTGTCCCTCTCCACCATCAGCTTCAGCATACAGAAGGGTCGGAGCTGGGTTTGTAAACCCATAAGAACAAATTTCTCTCATGGCAAAACGGACCAGTCAGGGGGAAGAGACTTTCTAGCAATGGCAGTTGATGGCTCCATCTCGGTCACAGCAGACTGTACTCTCAGCAGGCCTTGTCCCCATGGCCATGACCAAGATGTGTAACCTCGCTGTGGGTGCCTCACAGCCTCTTTGCCCTCACGCACTTTCCTCAGAGAAAGTTGTCCAGGAAATGGGAATCCTCAAAACTTCCAATTTTCCTCAGATAAGGGGCAGCTAAAAGGTGGTTGAAGTCATCTTGTTACAAAGTTCCTGTTGCAAACCATGAGAAAGCACTAAAAAAATTGTTGTTTAGTGGATCATAAGGTTCAGTGTTTGGGTCTTCTATACAAAACCCCAAGGGGCAGGTTTGGATTTTCAATGGATTTCAGGTTATGACTGTTATATTAACTTCTTTTATGTATATTTGAGTTTCACACAATTCATTCCTCTACTCCCACTGCCTCTGCTGTGAACAAAGAAGAATAAAAGAACAAAAGGAAAAGAACAGAACACCATTTGAAGCAAACTAAGGACAAATGGACATCAGGGAACGTTCAGAGAGCCAAAGAAGGCTGTTGCAAAATAAAAATAGAGCCGGGAGGTGGCCCATGTATTTAATCCCAGCACTAGGGAGGCAGAAGCAGGAGAATCTCTGTGAGTTTGAGGCCACCCTGGTCTACATAATTCCAAGACAACCAGAGCTACATAATGAGATTCTGTCTTCAAAGAAAAGAGCAAAATATTTTTTAAATAAAATAAAAACACTATGGCAGAAAATTTAAATTTAATAGAAACGTTAGAAAAAAAATTAGGAAATCACTGGGGTGAAGGGGTTTTGGGGAGGGTTGAAGGAATAGAGGCAAGTAAAGTAGATGATCCAATAAAGGAATTGGGAGTTCTGGAGGAAAAGAAGTTGGGAATTATGAACACTTGGAAAAATAAGAAAAATATTATCAGAAAATTAAAGTATGTTGGCAGGAATTAGAAGATAAAAGTGAGGAGGTCTTGGACAAGAGGCCGTCCAGCAAAGGGACTGGTACAGAAGGAATTGACAAGGGGTTTTAAACAGAAATGAAGAAAAAGGGAACTCTCAGACAGCTGGATGACTGACAAGAAACTGCCCCTCACCAGAGCTGGACCAGGGAAGGCATCCACACTGACATCCAGGTGTCTGGGACAGCCTGGGCTGCACAGCACTGTCAGAGGCACTAGGGAGAAACTCATGCAAGGAAACCGAAGCTTAAAAACACAAGCAAAGGAAAAGGAAAATGATGTCAGATATGAAAAGACCAGAAGGTCGTCACCTAGGAAAATATTTCCACAATCTACATAGACGATGCCCTGAAACTAGACGGAAGCACAATTACGATAGAATGAAAAGGCAAGAATGGCTGAGGGAGGATGTGTTGTTAACGGAGGCAACAGAACCAAACCTTAACCTGCTTAGGAAATCAAGAGATAATCTAACGGTGTAAAGTCAAGAGACAAATACTACAAGCCTCAGAAAAAGCAGCTACAGTGTGGCAACACGTGGCAGTGGGGGACAGCCAAGTGTCGGAGGTGGGGAGCCATGGACAGTGGACCACTGTCTTGTCATCATTCAAACTTCGCACGGGATTTTTAATTAGGCCCTTTGGTTTGCTTGTTAGTTAAAAACTCAGCTTGTGGGAAATAATAGAGATGAAAATACTAAGGGTAGAAAATACGAAACAGAATCAGAAGCAAATCTAGGTCCAGGGTACATTACTGCGAAAGGGAGGCTAACGTTCAGTTCTGAGCTTATAGCAACCAGCGCAAAGTGGGAAACATAACCATCCGCACAGTTTCAGAGTGTTCAAGAGACAAAAAAACAAACCACTTACTCAGGAGAAACAGATCTATTGGTGGTAATGAGGCTGAGAGACAGTTTTCCCATCTGTCCACCTAAAGAGGACACCATGTGACAGAGTCAACCACATTCTCAACCTGCCTACAGCCAATATAACGGTGCCAGAGAGCTCCTGTGTATCCTGTCTCTCGGCATAGGTCACTGGCAAAACGCCAACACCAAGCCCACTGAAAGCAGCTCCGAGAGGAGATGAAAACATGCTCACAGTACAGCCTGGTGGTTAGAGGGCAGGCCCAGCTTCCAGATCTCTCAAACAAATTATTTAACCACTCTGTCCATATTCAGTGCTCTTGTCTGTAGAATGGGTCTAAATGTAATCATTTCTTGGGATTTTTGTGAAGATTAATAGAACTTTAAAAACAACATACTCATTGTTCAAACTGGGTGTCCTGGGCTGTGCCTGTTTCCCAGCACACGAGGGCAGCATGCAGAAATGTCGCTTGAGTCTATGAATTTGAGATCATTATGGGCAGTATGGTGAGAGTCAGATGGAAACAAAACAAGAATTGAAAAAATTTCCATTACACCAGATCTATTTAAGACAATAGAATGCATAACATTGGTGGAGGATAGACACGGATCAATGACATAAGAATAATAAAGATGCAATCACTACAGAAATGTTAGCTTCATAATTCAGTGTAGGAAAAAGTGTCTTGGCAAATTGTGCCACACAGCCAGGATTCCCCATAGGCAAAGAAATTAATTTCAGCCTAATTGCATACATCACACAAAGATTAACTCAAAATACCCAAGAGATTGAGAAAGAAAATGCCAAATTATATGTATTTTAGGGACTGGAAGAGTGTTTGTCTAGTATACATGAAGCCCTGGGTTCCATCCCCAACACTGCGTTAGCCAGTGACCAACACCATAATTCCAGCATCCAGGAGATAGAGGCAGTAAGATCAGAAGTTCAAGGTCATCCTCAGCTACAGAGAGAGTTTAAGGCTAGCCTGATTTGTGTGAGACACCACCTACAAACAGACAAGCAGAACTAACAAATAAAAATCTCTGGTTAGAAAAAGAAGAAGAGGGAGAGGGAGAAAATCTTCCAGGTCTATGGCTCAATGGAGTTCTTATATTTGGTGCCCAAAAATGAAGCATGAGAAAAATTGATAAACTGGACTTGATCAAGCTTAAAACCTTTGCTTTACAAAAGGTCCTGCCAAAAATGAAAAGATAAGACCTGAGGAGGAGGCAATGTTATAAGAAACATTGTTTTCTTGTTGTTGTTGTTGTTGTTGTTGTTTTGGGTTTTTGGAGATAGGGTTTTTCTATGTGACAGCCCTGGCTATCTTGGAACTTGCTTTGTAGACCAGGCTGGCCTTGAACTCAAGGAGATCTGCCTGCCTCTGCCTCCCAAGTGCTGGGATCAAGGATGTTCACCATCATCACCCGGCAAGAAGCATTGTTAACCAGACAGCTGTCAAAAGACCATAAAGAGATTTCAAATGGCGAAGAAAAGTTCAGAAAAATGAGCAAAAAGCATAAGGAAATCTTTCTGCAAAGGAGACAAATAAGCAAACGAAAGTGCATCCCAGCCATTAGCTATTAGGAAACCACCACGAGGTTGCACTGGCGTGTCAGCATGCACAAGCTGTGACGACAGCAGACATGATGCAGGAAGCTGACTTTCCCAGATAACACACGTGAAAAGGTAGAGCAAGTCTACGGTGTGCCTTGCTTGACAATTGATTTCAAAATTAAACCAGAACTTACCATGGGACCAGTAACCATGTTCCCAGTCATTTACTCAGAGTAATATTCACACATTAAAAACAATACACAAACATTCACTGTGGGGACGGAGGAGATAGCCCAGTTGGTAAACTGATGGAGGAAGGTCATCTGTTCATGCGGGAGCTGGGCGGGACGAAAAGCAGGCCTGCGCCCCCCTTTCACTACAGTAAACCACTTACTTGTAAGCATGGGGACCTGAGTTTGATTCCCAGAACTCACACAAAAGAGCCGGGTGTGTGGTGGCTCAGGCTAATGTCATCACTGAGTAGATGGAGACAGGCAGATCCCTACAGCTCCCTGGCTGGCCAGCTTTATCTGCTTGGGGAGCTCCAGGCCACTGAGAGACCAAGTGTAAAAGAACAAGGACAGAAAGAAAAGAAAAACAAGGAGAAGGAGCCCTGAGGAATGACACTTGAAGTTGTCACTAGCCTCCGTATATCTATGGGCACAAATACATGTACACAGACAGACACAAGGGGAAGATAAGAGCACTTATTGTGGCTTTACTTGTAACTGCCTGGCGTTGGAAACAGCCTAAGTAACCCTGTAGTCGGTGACTGACAAAAGTAGTAGTGTATCTACTGTCAGGGACCACTACTCATTGATAGAAAAAAATGACCAGAGGGAGTTAGCCATTGGGTTGATAGCAACAGATTTTAAAAACAAAACAAAACAGGATTTGAATATTAGATGCTATGTGATTCCTTCTACACAACGTTCTAGGAATGACGAAACTACACACGTGGAGATCAAATTAGAGTGCTGGGCTGGGAAAAGAGGCGTGCCCAGAACAGGGTAGCATGAGGGATCTCATGGTAACGAAATGGTGCTGAATCTAGATCAGTATCACATGTGCTAGATAGAACTACACAGAACAACATGCTTATGCACACACAAAACAACACAGGTACATATAAAAACCCTATAGGCTAAAGATACACTATAGATCATGGTAGAGTTATTGCCCAGTATGCATGAAACCCAGGGCTCAAGATTCAACACACCACACACACAGAGGCACACACAGAGAAACACAAACACACACACACCACATACACAAACTGTTATGGTCTGAATGTAGGATATACCCCTCTGTATGTCTGAACTTTTGGTCCCCAGCTAGTGGTGTGTTATTGGGGGTGACTGCAGAAACAGGATATATGGGTGGCAGAGGTAGGATACTGGATATCGGATTTTGAGATTAATAACCCAGCTCTAATTCTGGCTCAAGGTTTTTGCTTTCTGATCCACCAGAATGTGAGGAGCTTCCATCACACACTCTAGCCATTGCTTTGAGCTCTCCTTGCCTCTAACATCTGTAATGACCCTTTTCATTTATGTAAATTTTACATAATAATAATAAGCTGGTTGTATTTAGCTCTGTCCTCAATGAAGAAGTACAGTCAGAGCCCCAGAGGACAGTCACATGATGGCCTTAGTCTCAGCATGTGCTCACAGCCTGTACAGACCACTTCACCCAAGGTACATGGTATTCAGTACCGGACACAATGTGTTAAGGGGACTGGAGGCTGAGAGGCGTTAATATGCTTTGCTTTGCTAAGGATCCAGCCCCACTTACTGTCAGCTACTGACTCCGCCGTCTTGCAGGTGGAGCAAAAGGACACATCTGTTCTTATTCTCATGACCCCAGCCGGCACTCTGGTCTCAAGCAGACTCTGACACTCACTTGGCCAGGAGGATGCAGTAGGCGTAAGGGTGAGGAGCGCTGCCTGCTGATGCCATGAGCTATGAGGTGGCAAGAGTTTCGCGCTAGATGTGGTTTCCATTATAGGAAATAACAGAATCAGATTACTGAACACAGCAGGGCTCACTCTGAGAGTCTACGGTGAGCTGTAGGAGCAGTTCAACCCACTTATCAAAATGCTTGTTCCTATCTCAGTGCAGAAACAGTAAATGCTGAGCAAAGGAAGTTGATTTACATCTGGAGGACTTTATTCTGCTCAAAAAATAAGTTGTGGGATCCCAGGAAATGTTTCATATTAAAATTCTCAACAATCCATGGGCGCATTTCATTAAAGGCTAGAGGTAGACAGTGTAATGAATCTTTTTTACTAAATAAAAATTAAGTTAGGTGGCACACGCCTTTAACCCCAGCACTCAGGAGGCAGAGGCAGGTAAATTCAAGGCCAGCCTGGTCTGCAGTGCGAGTTCCAGGACATCCAGGGCTACATAGAGCAACCCTATCTCAAGAAAATAAAATAAATATAAATATAAATTGCTTTGAAACCCACGATAGCTACATTATAGGTTTAGGCTTGGCTGGGACCTGTCCTGAACTATCCACAAAGAAGTCCCAGTTGTTGCTCCTATCACTGGGCCACCCAGCTGACCCCAAACCTACAGTAGTCCTCCGGCCTCAGCCTCCTCAGTGCTGGGATGAGAAGTGTGCGCCCTCACGCCCAGCAGCATTATCTTTTTTTCCACACTGAATTTTTATAAAAACTACTCTCTTTTTTGTTGTTCGGTAATCTGAGGAATAAAGGGGTGTTTGTTTGAGATAGGGTATTACTCTTTAGCCCAGGCTGGCCTAGAACTCATCATGTAGCCCAGGCTGCCATCAGACTCACAGCAATCGTTTCAAGTACTAGGGTTCTAGGTGTGTCTGCCCACCTTGCCTACAATGAATTCTTTATAAATACAAAATCCCATACTGAAAATGCAACCTTTGGTGAGCCCCCACCCCTAGTCGGGGCTTGAACTCATGATCTCACGCATGCTAATCAGGTGTTCTACATGGTTTTGTATTGAATATGAACAGCTATCATATGTTAAGGTTAAATACTAGGACCAAAGCGTTCATAACTCCGTTTCTAATTCTAAGCCACAGTCCATATTCTACTGTCTAAGGACTGCTTTCATCTCACATGGTGGGGAAGCTCAAAGAAGCCTCCAGAAACATCACTGTGAAACTTCTCTGTCGTCCGTCTATCACCCCCCCCTCCATCTCTGCTTGCAGCTCTTCTGCCTCACCAGGGGCTCAAAGGCAAATTAGAAACTATGTCTCCTAAGGAAACTTCAGAATCTCTGTTGCTCCTAGAGCTCTAACAGCAGTCAGTTCTCTAAGCTAACATCTCCTGTTAAAGGGGGAAAGCTCACATCACTAGGTGGTCATGGTGTATGGGAGCACAGGAGTAGAGCCATTGGCAGGCTGGAGGGGAGGGCCATAGAAGCCCCCTTCAGAAACTCCCCAAAAAGCATCCTCTTACCATCTTTTCAGTCCAAAGGTTGTCTGTTTGTGTATTTGTCTGAGTCCTAAGAGTTACTGAACCCACGACCCAGGGTGTTAGACACCGGACCTGCAATTCCAGCTGTCCCCACTCCCACTCCTTCTTATGTGAAAAGTCCCTCTATTCAAAGAGGGGGGAAACTGAGTCAAGAGACAAGATTTTTGTTTTTGGAGACAGGGTTTCATGTAGCCCAGGTTGGCCTCAACTTGCTAGGTAGTCAAGGATGGAGTACTGGGATTAGAAGCGTGCACCACCATGCCTGGGTTTATGTGCGTGCTAAGGACCAAATGCAAAGCCTCCTCACTCCATCAGTTGAGCCACGCTCTCCTACCCCCAGAGACCTCTCTACCTCACTCCTGATCTCTCCAGAGCTCTCTAACCTAGGATTGATTCGCATGGAATCTATGAATAGAATTCAGGGTATTAAGTGAACTTGGAAAGAAAACAAAATTGCATCCCGTCTTTGCATAGCTCTACCTGGAACCCAGTACTCCTTCAGGATCTGTCCCACCTCCTCATCTATACCATCTACACATATTACCTCCTCATCTGTAGGTTTACACTGGCCTATGGCCCTTCAGCTATTAATGCAATTGCAGTGTCCACAGACTTTATAGATTTCACTAGGAGAAATCAGAGCTGTCTTCCTGTGATTTTCATATTCATAGTGGGTATCTCAAAATGTCATATTATCTAACCACTACTTTGTGTCATATTTTGATAGACTCACTGAGACTCTCATAGTCTAATAACAAACACTTATTCCCATAATGCAGTGATTCTTAACCTTTCTAATGTTGTGACCTGTTTCTCATGTTGTGGTGACCCCCCAACCACAATTCATTCTCTCTCTCTCTCTCTCTCTCTCTCTCTCTCTGTTTTTTGAGATAGGGTTTCTCTGTAAAACTACCCAGGCTGTCCTGGAACTCACTCTGTGGACCAGGTTGGCCTCAAACTCACAGAGATCTGCCTGTCTCTGCT
The DNA here is from genome assembly GCA_001685095.1 of Ellobius talpinus. Taxonomy (NCBI): domain Eukaryota; kingdom Metazoa; phylum Chordata; class Mammalia; order Rodentia; family Cricetidae; genus Ellobius; species Ellobius talpinus. The sequence goes on from LOJH01011446.1 coordinate 10,989, forward strand.
GGGATTAAAGGCATGTGCCACTACCGCCTGGCCAACCATAAAATTATTTTCGTTGTTACTTCATGACTGTAATTTCAGTATTGTTATGAGTCATAATGTGAACATCTGTGTTTTCTCATGGGCTTCAGTGGCCCCTATAAAAGGACTCTTTGGCCCCCAAAGGGTTCATGACACACAGGTTGAGAATCACTGCTATAATGCAATATTTTTAATAGTTATTAGCTTTCAATAGAATTTGTTTTCTTTGGACCCTTGGGTATTTTATTTTAAAAAAATTTATTCAAAAAATTAATATAAAATCCACACATTTAAAATGTATAAATCAGCTGAGCCCAGTGGTACAGGTAGTAATACCAGCCTCTGAGATGCAGAACCAGGAGGATTGCTACAAATGGAAGCCAGGTTGAGCTATGTGACAAGTTCCAGGCCAGCCAGGAATATGTGATGAGACTCTACCCCCACTGCCCAGTCCCACAAAGGGTGCAACTCAGTGGCTTTACTATTTTCACAGAATTATGTGATTATCACCATAATCTTAATTTGGGACGTTTTTATCACTACAAAATAAACTTATACCTCCTGTCAGTACCTTGAAACTCCTCTGTGCTCTCTGGAGCTTTAGTTCCCTTTGTTGCCAAGTAATAATCCACTGTGTGGCTAAACTGTGGTTTTGTTTTGTTGTTGTTGCTTCCTCGAGACAGGGTTTCTCTGTGTAACTTTGGAGCCTGTCTTGACACTTGCTCCATAGACCAGGCTCACCTCGAACTCAAAGAGATCCACCTGCCTCTGCCTCCTGATTGCTGTAATTAAGACTGCACCACAGCCCAACCCTTTAAACTGTGTTTTAATTATCTATGTCATCAGACAGTTTGACTCTTCCTTCCTTTTAGCTATTCAAACAGACGTACTGGGTGCTCACTCACACTCCCTGCCTGGGAGTCGCATCAGCTCCCAGTAACTCTTCCAGTGGTTTTCCCACATCTTCACTGCCTTGGTCACTCTGTCCCCTACTCCCCATCTCTCCTCAGACCCTGTCACTTTGTGGAACCATTCGGCTGGCCGCTTGCCACGTCTGCTACCACAGCTGCTGCTAGGTCTCCACTGCCTCCTCTTCGTGTTATCCATTCAGTCCACCCTATTAATGCTAAAGGGCTACAGCGGGAGAGAAAGGCTACTGGAGGTGAACTTTCAATAGATACAGCACGGGTCAGCACAGAACCCAAAAGGTGAGCCAAAGGCCCTGCTTAAATAGTGAGGAAAGGATGTGTGGCTAGGGTCTTCACACCAAGCACAACACAGTCTTTCGTGCAAATGAATGACTGTGTTGGCCCCAGTCACAAACACCACCAAGGGAAATGATCCTGCTATTGCTTGACTGAGAAGCACCACGAGGTCACATGAAGCTCACCAAGGCTTGTTTTGCTTACCGGGCAGCTTTCAGAAGCTGGTGCGGGCTGTCGGGAGCGGTTATGACCGGAGTGTGTATTCAGCAGTAGTTGTAGGGTCCTCCTGCCGCCTAAGCACACTCCGGGTGACTGTAAAGTGTCTAGAATAGCTGGGCTGTAATGAGGGAGATGCTTGGTCGGCAGTTTCACACTGGAGCGTGTCAGATTTAAGGGAAGGGCCCATCAAACATCACCTCTTGACAGTTTTAATCATTCACACAAAATGTTAAATGGGTGCTTACAGGGCTGGGGAGCTTACTCTCGCTAAAGTGCTTGGCATGCTAACATCAGAACCTTAGTTCGGATTCCCAGCATCCATGTAAAAGTTGGCAGTGACCTGCACCTATAATTCTAAGCACTGGGAATCCCTAGCACTCACTGACCAGCCAGCCCAGCTGAATGGGTAAGCTCCAGGTCCAATGAGAGACCCTGTCTCAAAAAATAAGATGGAGTCACTTATGTATACTATCATATCATCTGCGAATAGCAATACTTTGACTTCTTCCTTTCCGATTTGTATCCCCTTGATCTCCTTTAGTTGTCTTATTGCTCTAGCTAGAACTTCAAGAACTGTATTGAACAGATATGGAGAGAGTGGCCAGCCTTGTCTTGTCCCTGGTTTTATGGAAATTGCTTTGAGTTTCTCTCCATTTAACTTAATGTTGGCTATAGACTTGCTGTAAATCTCCTTTATTATATTTTAGTACGTCCCTTATATCCCTGATCTCTCCAAGTGTTCATAGCAGCTTTGTTCGTAATAGTCAGAAACTGGAAATAACCTAGATGCCCATCAACCAAAGAATGGATAAAGAAAATGTGATACATTTATATGATGGAATATTACTCGACTGTTAAAAAAACAGTGATGCATGCCTTTAATCCCAGCACTCAGGAGGCAGAAGCAGGTGGATCTCTGTGAGTTCGAGGCCAGCCTGGTCTACAAGAGCTAAGAGCTAGTTCCAGGATAGACTCCAAAGCTATAGAGATATAGAGAAACCCTGTCTTGAAAACTTAAAAAATAAAATAAATAAAGGAAGGAAGGAAGGAAGAAAGAAAGAAAGAAAGAAAGAAAAGAAATTTTTGAAAAAAAAGTCATCCTGAGTGAGTAACCCAGACCCAAAAAGACAAAGACAAATATGGTATGAGTGATCATAAGTGAATATTAGCTGCAAAGCAAGAGATAGTCATGCTATAGTTCACAGATCCAGAGAGGCTAAGTAACAAGGAGGGATTAATTGGGGGATGCAAAGATCTCCCTGGGAAGGGGAAATAGAATAGATTTTGCTGGTGGACAGGGGTAATCCACTGGGGGAAGGGAGAAAATGCTGGGAGAAATGACTGGAATGGTGGGGCATTTTGGAGGCTAGGGAAAAACCTAGCGCAATGACAACTCCATACAACCTATGAGAGTAACCCTAGCAAAGACTCCTAGACATGAGGGACACAGAGCCTGAACTGGCCATCTTCTGTAGTCAGGCAATGCCCCAAAGGGAGGAGTTAGGACACCAACACAGCCACAAAACCTTGGACTTGCAGTTTGTCTGCCTGCAGAGTGTTATGGGACTGGAGTCTAGCTGAATCCTCATCAAAGTGACCAGTGAGGATTCACCTAGCAACCGATGGGAACACATGCAGCGTTCCACAGCCGAATATCAGGCAGAGCTCAGGGAGTCCTGGGGAGGAGGGGAAGGAAGGATAAGAGGAACAGAGGGGCAGGGACATCAAGAGAACATAGAGCATGGCCCACACAATCAATTGATTGGGACTTGTGGGAGCTCACATAGATCAGGGAACCTGTAGGGGTCTGACCCATGCCCTCTGCATATTTTATGGCTAAGTGGTTTGGTGTTCTTCTGGGATTTCTAACAGTGAGAGTGGGGATGGTCACTGACTCTTTGCCTATTTATGGGACACTTTTCGTCCCACTGGGTTGCCTTATCCAGCCTTGATGCGATGGAATATACTTGGTCTTATTGTAGCATATTATGCTATGTTTGTTTGATGTCTCTAGGAGGCCTGCTCTTTTCTGATGGGAGACATAGGGGGTGTGAATATGGGGGAGAGGTGAGATGGGGAGAAATTGGAGGGAGGCACTGGAGGGGCAACTGTGGTTGGGATGTGATATGTGAGAGAATAATAATAATAATAATAATAATAATAATAATAATGTAGAGACCAACTGAACAAGACGCCTCCAGCCTCTCATGCATATATGTGCATGTGAACGTGCACACATACATACATAAACTTGTACATACCATACCCACACAAAGTATGCTTATAATAAAGACTAATGGTGACAACAAGGTTCTACTTAACTCTGCCTGAGGGTCCCAGGATGAAGTAGATGCCTCTGTTCTGGTGACCAGAGAGTAACACTGTTAAGAATATTGGTGTACAAAGGCTATGTAGATGCCAGGGGGCTGAGTCCACACTTGGGGCCATGATGATATCTGATGGTCATGCTGCCTTCGGGCCGTACAGATCTGAGTGCCCTGTGCTGCCACCTGAGGCCATGATACCTGTTATCTGGGCCTGAGCCACAGCCAAGGACCATGTCTGAGTCATGATCCGACCACAGCCAGGATTTGTGTTGATGTCCATGGCCCGTGTTACCACCAAAAGGCACAGGGATGCCTGGGTTCTGAGCCACTGCCTATGGCCATGTTGGGGTCCGAGGGACTTGTCATTGCTGAGGCCATCCTGATCTGGGTGGCCTGTGTTGCTACCTGGTGCCAGGGTATTGTCTTCCTCAGGGCCATGTTTGGGTCCATAGTTTTACCGCAGCCAGGAACTGCATCAATGTCCGTGTCTCCTCTTACCAGCGAAGACTGGTAACAGATGCCCAAGGTCTGGGCTGACACTTGAGGCCATGTTCGTGCCAGAGGGTCAGGCTGCCACCAGAGGTATACAGACTGGGGTGGCCTGGTGGCCTGTGCTGTCACCTGAGGCCATAGTGATATCAGTGTGGCCAGGAACCATGGCTGTACTGCAGCCAGCGTCTGTGTTGAAATCTGTGGCTCCTGTTACCACCGAAGGCCTGTGACTGTCCAGGGTCTAGGCTACCACCTGGGGCCATGCTGGAGTCTGGGAACCACACTGCTGCTGTGCTCTTGCTGGCCTGAGAACCCTGGGCTGCCACTACAGGGCCATAGTGACAACCAGGCCCAAGCTGCTGCTGATGGCCATTTTCTGAATCTGTGATCTTGATGCAGCTGGGGTCTGTGTAGAGATTCACTGACCATGTTCTGACAGTGGCCCATGCAAACCATGTGCTAAACAATGTGTCAAATCACATGTTGAAGTACAAGGGCAGTGCCAAGCTGGCCCTAGCCCTCACTGGCCCAGGGAGAGTTGCCCCACCTCACCAGAGAGCTGGCCCCATCCCCTTGGGAAAATCGGCCCCACCCCTCACCTGAGGTGACTGAGCAACTCAGCTGCCACCCAGACATGAGTTGGCACACCTCACCATCTACCCCATCTGTGTCCTGCTGGAGGATGTGAAGAGGCTGGCCCTGTGGAACCATAGCCACAGGATCTTCACAACTAGGGACAACAATGGGATATCTGAGAAGAGTCTTGGTGGGAGCCCAGCATTGATGGTGTACCAGAAACCGTAGACCTTGAACCTGACCAACAATGCTTTACACAATGAACACTTGCAAGTAAAGCTGTTTGTGCAAGCGTATACTTCATGATAACTCTGAAGTTCCCAGTGCCACTAAGATGAAGAGGCAATGGAGAGGCAGGAAAGTTACACGAGCAAAGCACATTTTATTTGTTTTTGGTTTTGTTTTTATTAATACTCTTATTTGTGTTTTTTATTTTTATTATTTCTTTTTAAGTTTTCCTTGGGGGGGACACAACAAGGGTGAAGGGTGGATACAGAGGGACTAGGGAATGAGTGAGATTGGGGTGCATGATGTGAAATTCCCAAAGACTCAATTTAAAATTTTTTTTAAAAAGAATACTGGTATAGAAGTTGTTAGATATACTTGTTAATTTGTCTATGGAATTATACTTAGGAGCAGAATTTCATGGTCGCATGGCAACTCTATGTTTAACCCTTTGAGAAACTGCTGGACTATACTCCAAAGTGGCTGCATGCTCTTCCGTCACTAGCAGTGTATGTAAAGGTTCCAGTTTCTCGAGGTCCTCTCCAACTTTAGCTATTCTGTCTTTTTTATTATAGCCATCTTAGCACACATGACTCCAGTATCTCATTGTGTGACTTGTTTGCATTTCCTTAATGGTTAATGATGTTTAACATTTTTCCTTCTTCTTAAAGGTCATGTTTCTATCTTCTTTGGAGAAAGATTTCTATCTACTTCAATCTTTTGTCCATTCTTTAATTGTATTATCTTTTTATTGTTGAGTTACAAATGTTCTTTACATGTTTTGGATACAAAGCCCTTATCAGACACATGATTTGCAAATGTTTTCTCCCATTCTGTGAACTGTCTGTTCACTTTCTTGATGGTGTAGCATTTATAACATAAAAATTCTAGTTTGGGGCCAGGCATAGTGGGTAAACCTTTAATCTCAGCCCTTGGAAGACATGATAAGGCACATTCCTCTGTGTTCGTGGCCAGCCTGGTTTACATAGTGTTCTGGCTGGTTTTATGTCAATTTGGCACAGCCTATAGTCATCTGAGAAAAACAAACCTCAAGTAAGGATACGACTTGGGCTGTATGTAGACAAGCCTGTGGGAATTTCCTTAATTAGTGATTGATGAGAAAGTGCCCAGCCCATGGCAGGTGGTGTAAGTTCTAGGCTGAAGGCAACTTATAGTGAGATCCTATCACAAAAGAAAAAAAGAAAGCAAAACATTTAATTTGTGGGCTGAGTTCAGATCCCCAGCACGTGTTCAAAAAAAAACTGGGTGTGATCATACATTGGTCTGTATCCTTCACTGGGGCTTGCTGGTCACCAGCCTAGCTCCACATTCAGTGTAAGACCATGTCAAGGGAATAAGGCAGGGAGCTGATAGAGCAGGACACTCATTGTTCTCCTCTGGCCTTCGCTAACCTCCGAATGGTCATACACATGTCCCACACACATGTAGGTGGAGTTTCTCTGTGTCTGAGCAGTCACTCCCAAATAACCGCTCAAAGACTTATTATTAATTATAAATGATTAGCTGATAGCTCAGGCTTTTTACTAACTAGCTCTTACATGTCAAATTACCCTATATTTTTCATCTACCCTCCGCCACGTGGTGGTACCATCTTTCATCTCGCTTCTTTCTACATCTGCTTCAAGTCTTCAGACTCTGCCCTCCTTCCTCCCAGCATTTTCTCTGCCTTGAAAATCCTGATTGGCTATCGGCCAATCAGCTTTGTATTAACAAAGTGAGAAACACATTTTCACAGTGTACAAAAAGGTTATTCCATGACACACACACACATGCTCAAGCACAATAACAAATAAGTATAACAGTTTAAAAGTTTGAGGTATTTTTTCTTTTATTGACAGAATTTTTGACATAATATCTTAAAAATTATTATCTACGAAATGGTTATACAACTCTGGCAACAGACCAAAATCTATCAAATAGTATATTATGAATGGATGGTGTGGATAGTTTATGAATGAGTTTCAATGAAACTGTTTCAAGAAAAAAATGACATAATAAAAAATGTAAATAAGCCAATAAATTCCCTATATTGTTTTTTAATTGATCCTAAAGCTGTTGCACAGCTTTGTAAATATCCAGCCTCGTGTGCTTCATTTTATGCTCTTAAAAATAGTATTCTGGGGTCTGGAGAGATGGCTCAGAGGTTAAAAACACTGACTGTTCTTTCAGAGGTCCTGAGTTCAATTCCCAGCAACCACATTGCGTCTCACAACCATNAAACATACATGCAGACAGACACTGTGTACATAATAAATAAATCTTCAAAAAAATAGTATTCTGATGGAACCCATAGGTTTTCCTGGCTGGACGAGATGATTCATGAAAGAGAAAAGAAGAACTGTTGCTCTAGATTTGAAGATACCCAATTTTTCTGGGCCTCCTTTTCCTCTGCTGTAAAATAGCGGGAAAGACCGCCCCTCCCGTCCAGTCCTGTCTCTGTGGCGGTATTTACTATTCACTGAGCAGATGCTGACTGGAGCGCTGTGCTGCCTCGGTAAATACCTCACGTCTGCAAAGCTCACTACTTCTTTTTTCCAAAGGAAGCCATTGTCTGGTGCTCGCTCACAGGAAGACTCCCAGAGCGCCGAGAAGTACGTTAGGGGTAAAGGTGATATAATAGGGGAAGGAAACAGTCTCTCCCAAAAGCCGTCAATTGCCTTCTGCAAGTTGCCAACAAATGGAAAGTGTGTTTTGTTTTGTGTTTAGGTGAGCCTGAATGCCGGCTTTCGGAAGATACATTAAGGGGGCTAGATGACTGGGTTACAGACACCCTCAAACAAGACAGGTGATTGTTGGGATAATGCTAGCAATAGGAAAAAGCATGCAACTGTGTCATTGTCATTGTGGCTGAAGTCATCAAGAGGAACAAAAATGAGAAAAATACAACCAGGGTTCTACCCTTGTCCTGGTAAAGGCCCTTCCACAATTTTACTGCTCTTTGTCACTTTCCTTTTTAGAGTAAATGCCACGGGGCAAGGCGGCACAACTATGTAGCCCCAGCGCTCAGGAGGCTAAGGAAATAAAATTATGAGTTCAAGGTCAGCATGGTCCACAAACATAGCAAGACCCTCTCTCTGAGGGTGCAGGGGTATGTCATAGAGGACTTTAAGTAAGGACTGACTATCTTTTAAAATCAATTAAATGCTAGATAACTTGCATTTTCAAAAACTTTTGCTTCAAGTTCTAAAGAAATTTAATACATTTTAACTTTTCCTGGACTCTGTTTCCACACGGTGGAAATATTGATGACAATTATAAATAGGAGACAAACTATGTCCTCCCCCGCCCCCAGAACCACCACTCAATATGAAGTGAGGTGGCATAAACCTGCAATCCCAGGATGATCAGAGTTTAAGGCCAGCCTGGGCAATGCAGGCAAGTCTTATCTAAAAAAAATAAATTCAAATCCTTTTTTGTGGGCTACTGGAGGGTAACCCAGCGGTTGAGCAGTGGGTTCAGTCCCCAGCAATCCATACACACACAGCAGACAAAATCTCCTCTAGCTGCAGAAAGTGGCTAACATGTTCTCCTGATGTGTGGGAACCAGCCACCCTAACTCACAGACCGTGCTGGATTCTCGGCAAACTGCTCCCTCAACATGCTGGCATCCTTCTAACAGCCCCACTTCTCCGCAAGGAAGGGAGAAAATCCTAAGGGACTCCACAGTCAGGACTCCTTTCGTCCCTAGCACTTCTGGACTGTTCCTTTTCCAACTATGTAGGGAAGAGGCATGTGGACAGTGAAGAAGTGGTCATAAGCCCTGCTGAGGAGTTACCAGCCAGCTGGGAAGGGCCTGTCTGTCAGTAAGAGCCACAAGCAAACTGAGCTGCTCTTGAGGCAGCTGGGCTGGATGGCAGCCAGTCTCAACCTCCTTCCTGGGTCAGAGAGGAGATGGCGGCCAGTCCCGACCTTTTTCCTGGGTCGGAGAGGGGGGAGCTCCACACAGTCGTGTGGACCCCTGCACCGAAACAAAACATGCTCACTGGGCATGGGGTCTGGTTTCACCTTTGTAAGTGAACAGACTGAACCAGGTTTCCATAGTGGGTCAAGGGACAGGGGACAGTGAGGACCAGATGAGTACGTGCTGTGTGCTGTGTCAGAAACACACGGGCTTGTTTGGAAAGACTGAAACTAAATAAAGATTTATTAACATAAGTCGAGCATTGTGAAATTTGGTCAAAGGGTTTTATGCAAGGATGCTCTAAAAAAAAAAAAAGAGCCTTCGTGGCAATGGAGAAAAATAACTGTTGTTATGTATCAACTTGTATTTTTCATGCCAACAACTGTTTTCTTTAACACTAGACCCTGGGAATGGTCTCCTAAGTTTTGGTTTTCTCCCATGAATGAAAAGCAAAGTTCTTTTCACGGAACTAAAGTGTAGTTTAAAAAAGAATTTTAACAAGAATAGTAAACCAACATTAGACAACCTAATGTTTTCTTTTCTTCCTTTTTTACCAATCTTCCTCTTTAACTGGGCTTATCTTCAGACGTACTAAGAGGAAAAGCTGACGTCTAACCCCTATTTAGTTCCCTTTTTGCTTTCGTAATAATTTTTTTCACATTTCCTCTATGGTGGTAGTATTTTATTGTCCTATGAAAACCCAGCTGCAAGCAAAATAGTGTCAGTTTTTCAAGAGAAAGCAAGCGTAGGACTGAAAATTAGACATCTGCATGCAGAAGTGGTGTGCCGTTTGCTCTTGCCTGTGGGTGGTCAAGGCTTGTTTTCTGGAAGTGTGCACTGAACTGTGACATCAAGGTGGTGATAGTGCCCCTCTCCTGGGGACATACTCTTTCCTAAGAGCCTCTCTAGTGCGCTGTGTGTTTCAGAGGAAAGAGCCTGAGGACTGAGTCCAACTGGGAGGAATGTTACCCAGCCTGAGACAGCATGGCTGGATACACAGGCCCAGTTTTCACATTCTTAGATCATTGCAAGGAGACAAGATCTGGGCACAGGAGGCAACTCGGTACGTTTTACACAGAGAAACATGTAGGGAGAGAAGATCTGATGAGAGTTCAGTGGGTGAGAGCGTCAAGGCAACAGCGTGAGTTGTGAGCCGCAAAAGAAGCCTGTGCCAGAGTGCCCTTCTGTTGACTGCTGAGCAGTTCGGGTTGGGTGGGTAGCCACCCATTGCTACAGGTTGAATGCGGCAAATCAGCAGAGAGAGGAGCTATTTTTTATTTTATAGACTTCCTTTTTGTCTTGATTATATTAAAAACATTTTTATAATATTTTTATTGTTTGGGAAGTTCATATCACACACCCCATCACACTGACTTCCTAGTCCTCCCAAGTCTGCCCCTCTACCCTTGTGACCTCCCTCCCATGAAGAAGGAGGAGGAAAGAAAGAAAGAGATGGAGGGAGGGAGGGACGGAGGAAGGGAGGGAGGGAGGAAGAAACAAACAGTCCAATGTGTTGCCTATGTACTCAGGGAGCATGGTCAAACACCCAGAGACCAGCCCTTAAAGAAACTGAGTCCTTCCCCACCCGCACCCCTGCCAGAAGTCCTCAGTTGTGGAGAGCTACACTTCAGCATCCTTATCACAATTGTTAAGACTTCTCTCCGATAGTTTCCTGTCTAGGCTGTTGTGTTTTGGGGGGGTGGGGGTAGAGATTGTCACCGAAGCCTTCTATGTCCCTCTTTCTCAATTGTGAGACTGTAGTGATCGATGCCACTGCGGAAATAGCTTCCTTGCCCTTTATAGTCAGTGGGAACAGATCGTATGAATCTCTGGCCTTTTAATTTTTAATTCTTCCTTCCATAAGTTCTGTTTTTAAGCTCTGTTCTTCACAATTCTAATTCATATGTTTGCTTTGTTACTTATTTGCTTATTAAATCTTTCTTCCTTTCTTCTGATCCCCCTCCTCATAGAGCTCTATAAAACCTAACACTTCGACAATTTTCCACCTTTGTTCATGTGCACTCTGGTCTATAAATCAGAAATTTTCTTTTCCTTTTTTTTTTGGTTTTAGTTTCTTTTGTTTTGTTTTGGGTTTTTTTGGTTTGTTTGTTTTTTGGTCTTATTCTTCAAGATATGATTTCTCTGCACAGCCTTAGTTGTCCTGGAACTTGCTCTGTAGACCAGGCTGGCCTAGAACTCACAGGGAGCCACCTGCCTCTGCCTCCCAAGTGCTGGGATTAAAAGTATACACCATCACTGCCCGGCTGTTTTCTTTCTTTTATTTGTTTGTTTGAGAGGGTCTCATGTATCCCAGGCTGGCCTTGAAGTTGTTATGTAGCTAAGAATGACCTTAAACTTTTGATTCTCTTTCTTTCACCTCTCAAGTGCAGGGATCACAATGTGTGCCACCACACCACCTTTTGGGTACTGGGGAGCGAACCCAGGGCTTTGTGCCTTCCAGGCAGACACTACCAACTGAGCTACATCTCCAGTCCCAAACCAAGACCTGGGTATCTCAGGTCGCTAATCAACTGGGCCAAATTGGCAATAGTAACAGCAGCAATGACAGTAATAATAACATTTAAATAACAGTGAGCGCAGAGGTATAAGGAGGACCATAACATGGAGTCACAGCCTCATCTGGAAATACCTTTTCCAACCAGTTGAGAGGCACCCTTGCAGAGGAGCTGCTAGCATCTGTAGAGGAAGAAGAGCAAAGCCACAGGGAATCTCTCCCTTTAAGCTTAGTTTGCTCCTGTGTGAGATTCAAATGAAAACAATGGCTGCCTCTAGTAAGATTTACAAGGGTGCTTTAAAAACACTGGGCAGGTTTGTTTTCCTGGCTGGACTGCTTTAGAGAAGTCCCCACTTAAATCCACGAAAAATCCATTTTATATCTGCCATTACACATTCTTGTTTGCTGCATGAAAGTCTTGCCAATGAGTTGTTTTCTCTTTCTGTTTTGTTTCGTGTGTTTGGTTTTGTAAAATGCTTTTTGAAACTGACCACACCCCAAACAGCAGAACAGCCCTGTGTATACGACAGCTCTGGAAAGGCCCGAGTCAGGTACTGGGTGTAGGCGCAAGACAAACCGCATGGTCTGCCTTGGCAGCCCTGCCCTCACCTGCAAGTTGCCCACACACACTCCCTTCCAAAATGCTGTCCTCTCATGCCAATAGTTGGCTGGGCTGCTGTGAGAGGAAGCCCGTCATGGAGAGGGGAAGTCACAGGGATCGATATTATATAAACTCAGCTTCTAAATTAAAATTTGACTTACCTTTTCAACCAAATTCACATTACAAGCCCTACCTCTTAAAAGTCTTGGGCAATCAAGAGTTAAGGGGTACTGGAGCTGGTGTAGTCTGGGGCTGCCATCCAGGGCCAGCTGAACAGGCAGCAGAAAGGGTTTGGTTCTGGCGAGGCTACAGACAGGCCATCTGGATGCTGGGAGGACCCAGAATGCCAGCAGCAACTTTTCAGTGTTAGGCTTCATTGAGTTTGGCCTGGAGAGTCTTAGGTTTGAGAAGCAAACTGGAGTCTTCTTGCAACAGGGATTTGATATTTTGAATTTTAGGTAAAACAAATATCTACAACACATATTCTTTGGCAAAAAGGTCACTGGAACAATGTATACATGAGTAAACATACTTAGAAAAATGGGGCTTGGGCTCAACGGAAGATGTCTTAACCATTACACACAAAGCCCTAGTTTGATTCCCACTATGTGTGTGTATGCATACATACATACATACATACATACATACATATATATGAAAGAGAGCACATTTTTCTAAATTTAAAAGTATGTATAGACTCTTAATGAGTTTCAATATTTCTGTTAGAAATTTGAATAGATTATTTGGAAGAAAAAGTCGCTTTTTATTTTCTATAGTGTTCTTCTAAAGATATATTTTTCTTATAGGCAGCTGAAAAGGAATAGTTATTTACACTCACAACTAATTTGGCATAATGTCAGTGTGGGCCAAATGAAGTTCCTTTCATAGGAATCTTTTTTGTCTTAGTAAAAATGAAAAATACACAATAAAAGAAAATATCCTAGAGGGAAATTGTAGCAATTTCCCACCCTCTATCACTTTCTAACACACTCTGGAAGCCACCTACTTCAAGATATCACCTGTTCTCCACTGGCTGTGGCACATTTGGTTTGCATGTGTAGTTCTTAGCTCTGAAAGGAAAACATGAATGCAAATTCAACAAAATGAAAAATGAAGAATTTCCTTCAGAGAACCTTACCTTACCAAAGCACAGTGGATGGAGAGAGGGAAGGATTTTTAATTTTTTAATCGGTAACCCCCCGTTTCCAAGGCATTAATTGCCACCTAGCAGCAGAGAAGGGAATCTCACACTTAGCTTCAGACTGAGGTTCTAATAACATTTCAGAAGGGTGCACTGCTTTTATTGTGAACAATACCTGAGACATCATTAGCCTACTGCAGGCTTGACCTTTTCTCTCTCCTTGAGGGAAGAAAATAGAACAGAGCAGATGAATATGTCTGAATTATTTATAAAAATATTATTTCCAGGGGCTAGAGAGATCGCCCAGAGGTTAAGAGCACTGATTGCTCTTCCAGAGGTCTTGAGTTCAACTCCCAGTAACCACATGGTCACTCACAACCGTCTATAATGATATCTGGTGCCCTCTTCTGGTCTGCAGGCAGGACACTGTATACATAATAAATAAATAATAAACTTTTTAAAAAATATATTATTTCTATCATGAAATGTCCATTCTTTTGTTATCTTTGCTACCTCAGCAACAGGCCAGAGGAAAAGGAAGCCTAGAGATAATCCCAACAACAAAGGACACTGGCTGTGGCCCATAGGGAGAGAAATACTTGTTCATAGTTCAGAGAGCACTTTCCCAAATAACCTCAGAATACATTTCTATTTTCAAAATCTAGAACAGAATATATTTTATTCTGCTAAAACAGTAAGTAGAAGCTTATTTAGAAAAAAATAGAAAGCACTTATAAGAGGTAAAATAATTTCTACATGAAACTATTATTCAAATATAATAAAGAAAGGTGTCTTTACTTCTTTATAAATCTTAGTTTAGACACTTCTCTGTGAGCTCGAGGCTACCAAGTTCCAGGACAGTCAGAGCTACACATAAAAACCTTGTCTCAAAATACAAAAAGAAAAAAATCTCAGTTTATATTTCTGCACTTGTGTGCATGCGTGGTATATGTGCACGTGTACCTGTGGCCTGCCTGTGTAGGTCAGAGGTCAAGCTAAGGAGCTGGCTCTCACATGCCACCTTGTTTGAGTCTAGTTTTTTTGTTCACTGCTGCAAACACCAGGCTAGCTGAACCTGGAGTGGTCTCTGGTCTCTGCCTCCAGCTTCACCTAACGTGGGCAAGGTTAAGTGTGTACCACTGTATCTAACTGAGCCACCTCCAAGCCCCAGGAGTCTGTACTTCAAACCCCACTACTATGGTTTATTTTTATCCATCAGGCACCCTGCACGTCAGTCTTTAAGGGTGTACTATATGATTGTGCTTCATCAACCTTGGCAACTGAGTAAAACTGGCAAGAAAAATAAGCTAAAATCAAATATTTAGGGACTAGACATGATATCACATGCCTTTAATTCCAATGCTCGAAAGGCAGGGGGATCTCTGAGTTCAAGTCCAGTCTGGACTTGATCTGGCCATTATAGAGTCTCTGGACTGTAAGGCCAAACAAAGACTTCTGTGAGTTGCTTCTGGTCATGGTGTTCTGTCAGAGGAATGGAAATGAACTAGCATACAGAAAGATATTTTCACAGAATATAACGTGTTTGGAGCATCGTCCCGCATCCCCATCCCTAACTTTCTCGGCTCCCTCTTTTTAGTACCATTTCCCCCTTGTTAGTACCATTTTACTTCTACTTGTATGCATAAAATCAAGGAACCACAAATGAGAGAAAATACACAATATCTATCTTTCTAACACTTCCCTAATTTGCCCAATGTGATTATCTCATTGCTCCCGTTTTCCTGTAAATGAACAACTTTAATTCTTTTTTAAGGCTGAGAAAGTTCCATTGCGTGTATATGCCATATTTTACCATTCCTATACTGTTGGCCGTTCCTCTACCTAGGTTGTTTCCATAATTTAAGCACTGTGCATAGAGCTACAATACATGTTGATACACAAGTGTCTCTATATGTCGACTTGAATACTTTGGGTAAATACCAAGAATGGTCAAGCTGAGCCATATGATCAATCAATTTTTATGGTTTTTGTGTTTGTTTGTTTCTTTTTACTTAGAACCACCATTCTATTCGTAGCAAAAGCCTTTGATCCCAGAACTCTGGAGGTAGAGGCAAGGGATACCTGTAATACCTGTATACCTGTGAGTTCAAGGCCAGCCTGGTCTGCATAGTGAGTTCCAGGACAGCCAGGGCTACCTAGTGAAAGCTTGTCTCAAAAATAAATAAACAAGGGCTGGAGAGATGGCTCAGAGGTTAAGAGCACTGGCTGCTCTTCCAG